>MSTJ01000014.1:0-129201 GCA_001956345.1 Ramalina peruviana | reverse complement strand
CTTCCGACATCATCACCACCATCCACATCGATAGCATCCGTACCCACGCCCTCATTCTCTTCTCCGACATCGCGGCCGCATCACGCGTCCGCGCCAGCCTACACGATCGCCCCTGGCCCGTCGAACGAGATCGAAAAGCGCTGTGGATCGACTTCGTACCGGAAGACAAGGTGAGCAAATGGATCGAAGTCGAGACCTCCCAAACGGGGGGTGGAGCCAGAGGTGGCAGCAACACGCGATGGGAGGTTGTGTACGAAAACGGAGGCGATGGGGTTGAGGCGTATTTGCAGGAGGTCGGTGCTGCTGCTGGAGCTGCCGCCTCGAGGCCGTCGCGGAATCCCCCAGCACCAGCGCCACTGATCAAGCCGGCGGCGGAAAGTAAAGAGTTCAAGGCCCTGGACGATCTCTTTTCCTCCACTGCTGCCAAGCCGAAGCTGTACTATCTCCCCGTCGAGCGGTCGATAGTGGAGAAACGTCTGGCGCTACTGGACGAAGGTAAAGGAGGCGGCAGAGGCGACGAGATGTTGCGGTATAGCTTTGGGAGAGGCTTCCGAGGAGCCCGGGGTGGTCGTCGTGGTGGAGGTTACGGTGATGTGTATAGGGGCAGAGGAAGTGGTGCTGGTGGTGGCGGACGTGCTCGAGTTGGCGATGGAGGGGGTTTCAGAGGCGGAGGAGGATACAGGAATGGGGAGGTTGACCGGCCAAGGGGTTGGGGAGCTTACTGAGGGTTTTGATGGCGTGAGTCGTGGCATTTGGTTGGTATATTTGGAGCGGTCTTGCATCACGYTGGAGGGCAAGGGATGATGGTGAGGCATCTTTTTCAAAGGGGGGTTTCCAATGGATAGGCATACCGAGTGGGAGGTAAGCATTCAGCAAAAGCGTACGGAGCAAAGAGGTATTTCCCTCGGTCGGCGGCATACCCTTTGGAGTGGTAGCCCGTAGCCGCCATCAGAACGAGAAACAAGTTGATCATTAGGTCGTCTATCAAGAAAAAGCAAGCTCCACGAGCTCCAGCCAAAGTTCGTAACGCTGACCATGTTATGTTGGAACGACCCTTCCCACCCAGACAAAGCAACGTTACCGACCCGATCGCGATTTTTCTCCTCCTAACGCTGACCCATAGACATACTTTGCAAACGCTGACGCTGACGCCTCCATCAACCTGGAAACATCTCGGACTCTTTGTCTATTAAGCTTTGCCCCCAACCCTTCCAAACACCAGCAATTGCGAATGGCCAGTGTCTGTCCGGCAAGTCCACAAAACAGTTGTCTCATGCTGTTATTATCAAACAAGCAAAACCGAAAAACCGAAGAAAGAACAAGTGATACGTAGAACGTCTCGATTAACTAGCGGTCGGAGGCATCCGAGGAGAGGGAGAGGGGAAATTTCACACGTGCAAGTCGAGCGTTACTTCATGGATACTTGGGGATGGCTTGATGCCCGCCCAATCTAGTGCTTATGCCTCCCATTTACGTTGGAAAGTCAAGCTTTGAACGGATCTTGTGGGGAAATGAAAGCCTTTAAAGGGAAGACAAACACTGGCCCGCCGTTGAGCGTTTTTACGGAGTCATTATCGTCGAGTCGAGCAGGATCACTGCTTTAAATACATCAAACAAGTAGTTGAAGTATTATTCGGTTTCAGATATATACACATAATGGGCTCCACAGGCCCAACCCCACGGAACAACGGCTCCTCGCTATCGACATCGGACCGTCAGGCGTTGGCGGAATCGCTCCAGGGGAGGCTCGTTGTGAAGGGGGAGACACCGAAGGAGGAGTACGACGACGTGATCAAGCGATGGAACGAGGTGTATATCAAGCAAGCGGTATCACCTCACCATTCAGAGTTCCTGTCCGATCCAGTTGCCCTCCATTGAACTTTGCCCCCCCGTTGACTATTCCTTCCTTTTCTCCCTGTACTGAGAAATATGATGGCAGAACCTGGTCGCCCTCGTGGAATCCGACGCCGACGTCTCTCAATGCGTCAAATTCGCTTCCAAGCACAACCTCGACGTCGCCATCAGGGGTGGCGGGCATTCGTACCACGGGGCTAGCTCGACCGAGGGGATGGTCATCGATCTGCGGAAACTGAACAGAGTCGCTGTTGACAAGTCCGCCAAACGGGTCACCGGCGGAGGCGGCTGCATCGCCATGGATCTGGAGAAAGCAGCCGAGGCGGAGGGGTTGGGCGTGCTCTTTGGGGCAGTGAATGAGACCGGTAAGATGCTCCTTGACCCTGAGACTGGCTGTCCACTGCGTTGGGAGTAGAAAGGAAGCTGTAGCGGCTCACACTGGTTACCCCAGGTATCGGTGGATTGACCACTGGGGGTGGTATCGGATGGTTGACCGGGGAGCACGGATTGGCCATTGACAACCTCCTCTCCGCACGGGTGGTCCTTGCGAGCGGTGAGATCGTCAACGCTTCGGCAAACGAAAATCCAGATCTTTTCTGGGCCATCCGAGGGGGCGGGAGCAATTTCGGCGTGGTCACCGAGTTTGAGTTTCGTGCTTTCGAGCAAGGTCCGGTATTTTTGTAAGTCTTGCCCTGCTTTCCACTTGCACACACGTGATGACTGTTCGATTTGACTGGAATCGGGCAGTCAAATGGTTTCCTATCCCATGGAAAAGTTGAAGCAATGTGTCGCCCTCGTGAGACGGTTGCGACCCGAGGTGGTCGAACCAGGTCAAGGAAAGATGCAACCAATGTTCATGATGATCGCACCACCATCACTCCCGCACACCCCGGCATTCATGATCTTCTACAACGGCCCCGAAGAGGAGGCCAAGAAGATCGCCAAGCCACTGTATGACCTGGAGCCGAGCAATACCATGGGCGGCATGATGCCTTATACCGCTGTCACGGGTATCTTCAAGATGATGGAAATGAAAGGGTTCGATCGATGGGCGAGCAGCTCGTTGCACCTGACTTACCCCATCGACACGGAAGTGCTTCTGGCAGGGATCGACAAGTTCCTGGAACGCGTGAAGCATCATGGCGATGCTTTCAAGCACTCATCATTCATTGTCGATCTGCGAGATTATCGCAAGGTAGCTTCTGTGCCTACAGACACAACAGCGTACGCCAACCGGTACGACGCTGCTGTCGTGGTCCCGGATTTCAGATGGGATGATGCGAAGCTGGACCAGACGGCCAGGCGGGAGACTACAGGTATTGCAGCCTTCATGAAGGAAATGCTCAAGGACAAAGACAAGAAAACGCGGGTCCAACACGATGGTGAGCGGGAATTCGAAAGCTTTTATCCCAATGTCTCGTCTGGGACGGAAAAGATTGAGAGTGTCTATGGTTCGAATCTGCCTCGATTAAGGGACTTGAAAGTCAGATATGATCCGGATATGTTGTGGAACAAGTGGTTTCCTCTTACGGTGTAGATGTCAGGATAAACAAATCCAGCTGAGCTCATCATTCCTTCCTCGGAAGATCAATTGCAGGCCTGAATGAAGAGCTTTTTCATATTAAACTCTCTCCTTGTTCAAGAGAAAAAATGGCCCAGGAACGTGATGCAAGGCATGGAGTCGTGAGGCCGGCGAGACTGCTATCCAATGCAGAGCAGAATTCCTGCAGTCGAGTATGTGCAATAATTTGAATTATCCAAAGCGGTACTACAGCCTTGGGGGTATCGATAAGACCGTCGAGCGTATGTGCGGAGCCAGTATGTCACAATAGTTCCCATCCCAGATATGGACGACCCTTCAACTTTAATGCTTTTTGTACAGCTGGTAGCTTGGATCTTTGTTCATGGCGCTTTCTTGCCTGCCTTCTTGATCGTCTCCTTTTCAAGGCCGCGGTAATCCTTACAGTCGACACTCACGAGTCTCGTTTCGCTCGACGAGTTCCCATCGATGACCAAAGCAGAGAGCTTACCTCCTGAGAAGCAGCCAGTGTCGATGCCTTTGCTGTAGCTTTCGAGCTGTAGTCCCCGCTTGGAGTCGTGACCATAAATGATAGTCGAACGCTCTTTAGCCGGGAGGAGGGATTGATATTTGTTCCACAGCTGTTTCAATCCAAAGGGTCATCAGTAAGCCACAATACCGAAAGAACATTCATGAACGTTGTAAGCATATATAGGCTTAGAGTGACGTACCTTAAACCAAGGAGTCCCTTGCCCTTTGCTGGACGGAACATGAGTTTCTAAATCGACAGTCCGCATCTGCATAGCAGCGATGGGGTCCTGGCTCTCGAGAACAACGCCAGGGACGAGACCAGCATGTACTACTTGTGCCCTACCCATGCCTGGCACTTCACCAATGTCTATGATGACGGGACATTTGGCCAGGTACTCCAGCTGTGGCTTGCTGAGTTGCTGTGCCAGCAGGCGGTCCGCGGCATCCAATCGGGTAAGCTCCTCGGGTTCGTCTTCAAGTGTGGCATCTTCGGGCTTAGAAGCCCCTTCCGGTATTCCTGGCATCGGAGGCTTACTCTTCTTCTTTCTCATGGAGTTATGAATCATGTAATCTCGGGCGGTGAGCAGGACACGGTCTTCGTGGTTCCCGCGGACGCACGAAGCTTCAGCAGAGATTGCAAAATCTACGACTGAAGTAGATGACGGCCCCTTCGAGATCATATCACCCGAGAATATTAAATGGTCTGTCTTCGAATCGAAGCTGGCTTCGTTGAGTAGCGCGGAGACTGTAGGCCATGTAAGCTCAAATCAGGCTGGCACAAGAATTTACGCGCTTACGCTCGTCCTGACATCCGTGCACGTCACCAATGATCAGTAGCCGTCTGTTTTGGGTACCAGCTCCACCTGCACCCGGCACGAGATTTTCATCTAGAGATTCGATCTGCGTCATACTGAGGAAGTCCGGGCGCAGGTTCTGCCCAAACAAACCGCCAACTTTCTCCATCCTTAGCTTGCTGGATGATCGTAGGCCCCTCTCTTCGTCGAATTTGCGACTAACCCATGTCTTCCAATTGCCCCATATTAAAAAGAATAGCAAGATGAAGGCAATGATACTTCGTTGAAAGCGTGGGGCGAAGCATATTCGACACTAGCCTAGAGGGGAGAAACGGCGGGGAGAAGTTGGAGAGCTTGAAGCGGATGGAAACGCGCTTGTCTGCCACTCATTCTTGATGTAGTCAATTAAAGGACGTCTATTGCGTGCTGAATGCTGATACGCGTGAGCGTTGCGATAGCCAGCGTTGGCTCGGCCATTTGGTCTGGAGGAATCTCGGACGGGTATTGTGGGTGAGGTGGGGGAGTACTCTGGATAGAAGTCCTTTTCCGAGGGCGAGGGGCCATGATGGAGAGGATGGCTGGGATGGCTGGGATGGCTGGAATGGCTGGGTTGATGAAGGCCCGAAGATGGTGGTTGATTGGGATGAGGGTGATGCTGTTGATGTGCGGGATAGAAGGTGAAATCTCGCTGCAGAGCGTAATCGGTATTGAGAACATTCAAGTCTCCATCGGACAAGCCTTCGCCATCTGACAGCTCGTCTTCACTGCTCGCATATTCTCTTTCTCTGGCTCGGTAGGACGAAACTCCGGCTCTGGACTGAGGATCCTGAGGAGGGTGATGAGACATGGCCGAAGCCTACAAACTCCAGGGTCCTACAGCTGACTCCTTGGTCTCCCATACGCCCAACCGTCCTTTCAGAGTGAGGTCTCCATGGAATGGCATGTCCGCGTAAGCTGAGCATTCTGGGCAGCATCTAAAATATGGGCGAGAAGACGAGCTGCCAAGATACCAGCTCCTTGGCATAGGGATCGCTCGCAGGCCGAAACATCCGTCTTAATCGGCAATTCACAGCCAGTCAAGTCAGGGGTAATGGGGTGTCGCGTGACCTCTTCAGGAACGATCTCAAGAAAAGCACGCTTTATGATCCTTTCCGACAGAAATGCTCGCAGACCTTTGGGGTTTTTCTTGCTTTGCTTTCTTGATTTTAAAAAGTTCGTAGATGCTTCTAAAAATCTAAATATCACGATCTTCCTATGTTTGATACCTTTTCCAACTTTTCTAGGATATTTTTAAGATCTTTATATTACAATTTTCATATATTTAATATACTTTCCAACTTTTCTAGGATGTTTCTAAGATCTTTGTATCACGATCTTCCTATGTTTGATACCTTTTCCAACTTTTCTGGGATGTTTCTAAGATCTTTATAAAGTCAAAGGACAGCGTCGAAGCGAGATAGGCGGATATCTCTGTCACCGACCCTCGGATGTTCATATCAAAGAGAAGCACGAACTATGATCCTTTCCAGTGACAGGTGAATTTCTATCGATACTTGTCATACTGCCTTTCTTCCTCCCGTCGAGAATCTACCAACGCTGCTATCCTTTCTCCGTACACCTCCTTCGGCTGCTGCGCCCCTTTGAGGACTTCCCTTTCGTGTACTACCGCTTCTTCCTTTGTCAGGCAAACAAGCTCCTTCAAATCGAGCTGGACATTCTTCTGACCATCGAACTTGTTYACCAACATRAAACCCTGCACTGGCCTTGTCCACCTCAMRAGCGYYAATCGAGTTGCCAGTCCACTGATCACACTCTTCCCTCGGTACACTTCTTCGATCAGATATCCCACATCATTAGCTGTCACAGGTATTCKGATTCCAACCGGATCCTGCCCACTTTCTCTCACCATTCGCTCCTCTAAACCTTGTAGACTAGACAGGATGGCGTCGTACATCTTCTCTCGAGCCTTACCAGCCGAKGCTTCGTGTGGATACTCGGTGATCTCCATAGCTACGAAATTAGCAACCGTGAACCCAAACATTGCAGGCATGGTGCCCATGACAGGCAGAATCCTCGCTCTGAAGTCAGGTAGTACGCTGAGTTCGTGAACCTTGCCTCGTTGGTATTCTTCATCTGGCAACGGCAGAAGCTCTGCCTTGCCAAGGCCAGGTTTTTCGGTTGAATAGACGACGGGTATGCCTTCTTTGATCCCGGCGATTCGCAATCGCCTTCGCGTCACTCGAGACAACGGGTCCTCGATGCTCGCACTGATGTCTCCAAGGAAGATTCGGCAGGGGTCACTCTTGCAACCGGCACCCATGGAGCTCACGACTTTGACGTCATGACTATGGCAGTATCGYAAGAGTGCAACTTTGCTATCAATATTGTCAATAGCATCCACCACATAGTCTGGCTTATGCGGATCCGTAGGAGTCCACGCTGCTAATAACTTGTCCGCACGCCCTTCTTCCCACACCTCGTTGTAGCATTGCCATTSTAGCCATGGTACAACAGCTTGCAATCGCCTCCTGACGCAGTCGACTTTGGRAGTACCAACATCCGCGAGTGTGGCCACTGCATGTCTGTTCAAGCTCGAAAGCGTGACCTGGTCGAAGTCCACCAAACGCAGCTTTGACACACCAGAGCGGGCAAGGGCACTCGTACAGTGGGATCCAACCCCACCAAGCCCAACAACGATCACAAAGGCATCACGAAGCCTCTGGAAGCGTTCAGAGCCAAGGAAGGAGGCTGTTCGCGTGAGTTGCTCATTGACCAGCTCCTCATCGTAATCGCCGGCTTGAGCCTTTCGCGCCAGCGCCGCTACTCTTTCATCTTCCCTATCTGGTATCCGGCTGCTTTGAGGGGCCCCAAATTCATTGAGCTTCACTAAGTCGATCAGCGCTTCTGGAAACCCAATGGAAGTAGCGGTGCATGGATACCAGAGCAGCTTTATGATCATCACTCAGAGCGGGTATTGACGCTTTGAGCTCCTCCACCTTCTCCTTCCGTTGGATGGCTTGAGCGCCAAAGATAAGCCCGGCAACTGTGACAGCTGATGCAGCTGCGACTGCCGCAAGCTGGATATTGTGGTTGGACCATTGGCGATCAAACCAAGACGCCATTGCTTTTCTCTTGGAGTAGGGTTACGGGCGATTGGAAGTGATCATAACAGATTCAATGCCATTGATGCACCGGAGATGACAACGCAAAGTAAAAGGTGAACTCGGGATCACAAACACCATCTTGAACTACAATGTCAATGTCATTGTATCATGTCACGCGTATAGGWCCTAATTTTGGTCAAGGCTTGTTGGCTCGCTCAAAAATTATGTCATTGCGGAACTTTTCCGTCAAAAATACTTTATTAAGTTGTCTTTCAGTGTTGAACTCTTTCGATCCTCAACCACGAAACCGAGCAGGTCTGTACAAYCTCCTCTACTTCCTCAGTTCTACCACGTCGGTACTGATCATTCTCATACAGTCCTCACTCGATGCAGAAACCCATCACTAGAGCTACACGAGAATCTCTTCACTCAAGGCGCTGTCGGCTATTGCTGATGGCCCCCGAGTGTAAGACCAATGACTGATCGTGTGAACAGAGATCTTAGGAGTGGCCTCTGTTTAACCGGAGTGCAGCCTGGACAGCTCAGGCTTCGTGGGACTCGCGCTGTCATCGGAGATGTAGCAGGTCGCTCGCTATTGTTTGAAGGCTAGACGTGTAGCAGCCATGACGACAATTTCTTCTCAGAGGCGTGCTCCACTGCCCTGCTTCTGGATCTCCAGGGTAAGGGGTTCTGTGGATGACACTGCTGCTGACGAGAAACATCACATGTAGTTTTCAATCGGACAGGCACTCATTGCTCCGTTGATGCCGCCATCCAAGGGATGAGCAGCCGCTTCTTTTCTGTGGTATGTGACGGGAACACAGGCTCGGTGATGATAGATGGTAAACCATGTCAAAAGCCAAATTTGTCAGGCAGCCGGCTAGCCCTTCATCAGGCGAGGCAAGGTTGTCAGTGAGAACTTTTAGAGAGCTAATCTGAGGGCCGTAAGATGTTCCATAATTCATTGTTACAAAGAACGCTCTATTARTGTGCTATATCTATTATGGCTGTTGTTCGAGGTCACATCCACGCCTTCCCCCGTGCGCCTCCCGCTTTGCAAATCATGACCCATGTGTACTCTAATAAGCCTCTGCCTACTTTTCTTTCGCAAGTGCTTTGAGATGCCAATCAAAGACTTTGCGGAAGACACCTTTTCCCCCAGTCTCAATGACATCTCCATGGCACGGGATGATCCTATCAAAATCCCATGCCGCAATCCTCTCCACGCTCTTGTTGAAGTCGGGCCKATTGCCGGAGCTGGCCACATACCACAAGAACCTCTTCTGCCATGTTGCATCGCCCTTGGTGTTCTGCAAGCCAATGAACAGCTTGGTCAGGACTCCGCTTTCRGGATTCTCCTTGGTCTTGCTAAACTGCTCAAATGCGGGGAGGTTGAACATCATATCAGCCTCAATGACGGTCCGATCCGGCTTATGGCAGAAGACGAGCTCTTTATTGGCATGTGAGCCGACATACTCGACGTCGAACTCGCGGTCGAATTCCTCATCCACTTTCATGGTGGCYTTGTTCGACTGTGTCCAGACATATTTGAAGATGCTACCCTTGGTCTCGGGGCTCTTCTCTCGCTTCTCGGGTAGCCCTTCGGGACACATTAATGCAGCACTCGGGTATGCCTTGGCCCAATCTGATATGTAGATATGATGTTCCATGTCTGTCGCGGCGATGTATGAGACCTTGCCGAGAGCATCAACGGTGGAGCGGACGTCTGAGGTCAGCGCGGTAGGGGAAAAGACTGCAAGAGCACCCGATTGGAGCTTGACTATGGTGCCTCGACCGCCAATCTTGAACCTTCCAAAGCGATAGAAGGGTGTAGAGCAAGTGACAATGTTTGGAGTGACCTGCCGGATGACCATRACGGCGGCGGGATCCGGGGGAACGAGCTTTGAAGTCATATTGAATTCGAGACGGMGAGTCTGTAGTGTGAAGTGAGATGGGTCGAAGAAAGAGTGYAGAGGTCGATTGGAAGAAGAACARTTCCAATCACGCAGTCATCCTACCCCATGATCGCATCAGTCYAACGTGCATTTGATAATGACGGTTATGCACACCATCGTCATACTAACCTCGGTCAAACCCCTTGGATTRTTCCGTACAGGTACTCCCCCCACTGTATCACCCCCTTTCCGCCCTTTCGTCATAGATTTCTAGGGCTGACAGAAAGCTATTAGATCGAGGGTCGAGCTAAGGCCCACCCACACGGCCGGCTTTTGCGCCCTCGCGCTGGCTGGCTGATGCTGGTCGCGCCCGAGGGGGCCTTCCTTTTCTCGCTCCGGGTCCCTGRATTTCCTCTCCCAGCTGCTTTCCCTCTGTCCTGTTGACGTACTTTGCTCGAGCTCACGCCTGATTTTCTAGTTTCCTGTTTTCAWTTCCCCCCTTTTCCCTTCCCTCTGTGCTTCTTCCTTGGCCGGTTTCTTCWTCAATTGGTGTTTMCCAGCCCAGACACATTATATCTGCCTTATGTCTTCAAGAAAGAGAAAGCAGGATGCCGAAGAGGAGCTCCAAGCCCTCCCCAGCGATGGAAGTGACGAAGAAGAAGAGTAAGACTGACCTTTTTACCGTTCATCCCGCATGCTGCGAGTCGATTTTCCTTTCAAAGTAGCTCCTTGCAACGTCGTGYGCTTGATTTYCTCTGGGACAATTGAAGAGATCCCGCCTGCTCTCTCCTCCAAGCAGAGTGGGCATCTTGAATATGCTGARGGGCAGCGCCTAACAGCGCTTGCTGATGCCGAATGGGATGCTGAGAATGATTCTAGATATGAAGAGTCTGATGCRAGCGATGTCGGAGAAGACGACGCGGAATCCGATGTAGARGACGAGGAGGAAGAAGAGGAAGAGGATGGTGAAGGAGAACCCGAAGGTTTGCGCTTCCCTATCAGCTGGCCCTCGCTCGCCCTSACTGATCCTTCCAACTTCCTAGCCCCTCCWCCGGCCAAGAAGCAAAAGACAACTCCGAGCAAAGCAGCCGCCAAGGAGCCAGCCGATGACGAGGAAGAACCTGAGGAGGACGATGAGGATGAAGCCGAGGCCGAGGCCGATGACGATGCGGAGGAGCCAGAGGATGCTGATGGTAACGAGGACACCGCCAAGGCTAGCGGTCCTGCGGCCAGCGCCAAAGAGGCGAAAGGCGGCAAGGTGCCCAARGAAAAGAGTCTTGATGAGGTCGAGGCAGAGGACTAAAGTGTCGGAGTATAGACGAAGTGGGTGGGAAGCATTAAGCACCAAAAGTTCGTCGCCACTCTTTGGATCCGCGTGGTAAGCTATCGTTTGGAGGGCTCCATAGACCACTGTAACGTCCACTTCAACATGTTCCCTGCTGCTCCCAGTTGCGCAGTCCATCGTCATCGGGACTTTGATTGGTTTATTTCCTTTTTACTTCCCTAAGGGAACCKACCTTTGGGCAACGCATCGCACTGGACTTGAAGTCTATACCTATCATGCCGCTTGCTTCACAAGTTCCAGCGCTTTGCTATTTGGATGCCCTCGGCCAGCGYCCCAACCCGTGCATCAATCGCATACCCYTCCTGCTCCAATCGCTTGCATTCCGCATACAAATCCTTCAACGGCGTCGAAAACACCTCGATGAATTCATTCTCCTCGAGCTCCGGCTTGAGATTCTGGTTCCGCGGGTCCGACATATCCACATTGACGTGAACCATGTTCAGATTCGTATTGCAGAATCCCGGATCTGCCATATATACCCACATCAGCAGGATGCCCCCTTCCAAAGACGCTCCTGCTTTCCCTGACAGCACTGCTCCGACCCCAAATCACATCTGTCCCCCCCCCAAATTATCAGGACGGGAGCAACGTACCATTGAACATCACACACCCAACCCCCCACCCATCCTCATCCACCGTACCCACATACCCGGTCTCCTCCTTCAACTCCCTGACCGCGCTCTCCGCCGCACCTTCCCCTGCATCGACGAGCCCCGCGGGAACTTCAATCACGACTTTGTTGATCGGGGGCCGGAATTGCTTCTGGAGCACGAGTTCCGGGCCGGTGGRTTTCTGGAGGATGGCGACGATGCCGACGCCGTCGATGGCGGAACCTTGGGGGCGCGTCTATTTGGATAACGCATCATCATGGGAAACGATCTCTACTGGGGTCCATCCTTGCCATGRAATGKTTTTWTYCTGTCAACGTACCGATCGTTCAGCTGATTCCCATGTGCGTTGCTTGCCCGTGGGGTCGGTGTATGTGGTCCTTTTTGGTCAGAATTAGAACTTCAATGGGCGAATTTCTGATGCGTTGGAGAACATCATACAAAACCARTTTAGTCCAGCGYGCATCTTTGTTCTCCTAGAGAGCGGGCGGGAACCATTCAGCTGCTGTTTCTACCAACTTTATGTCTGGCGAGYACCCTACTAATGGACCTGTGGACAACACTTTCGCGTCCGACGGTTTGGGGTCGTCTCCAGGCATCTTCGCTTCAAGTATAGGAWCAGAACSTCTGATCCACTCTGTCASGCAAATGATGAYTGAWTRTTTTTGGTTTTACTATTCCTTGGGGTTTTGGAAAGGAAGTTGTGCCTGTGTTTGTTGTCCTACGTCATCAACATCTSAGKATATTCCATGGGTCAGCATCTAACAGCGTGGCAACACACTGCAATGGAAATAAGGCATCGTTCCTAACATTTCAGGATYGAAGATATAGGATATTGTCTATGCGGTCCAGGCTTGGCTCTATAGCTGCTGCTCCTTCTCTACGGCCACTCACTCCAAGCAAGCTGCCCAAATTGAGGGCCATGTCGTCGTCTTTTACACTACCACGCACAGATCCTCCCGTGACAGTCAATCTAGTCAAGGATCTCTCACAGGATCAACTGCTTTCCTTTACTGCTTTTAAGACCTGGCTCAATACCCTGCAACATTCGTTGTCTACCCAGCAAGTCACAAATCACCCTTTCCATGCATCCCCATACAAGCTGCGTCGCATCGACATACAGACCGTAGACTTCTTCGGCGGTAGTCGAATTGGGTTTGTCAAGCTGAAAGCCGAAGTCTYCAGTGATGACGGCCAGAAGCTGCCCGGGTCGGTCTTCCTGAGAGGGGGAAGTGTGGGCATGATGGTGCGCACTCTGGACAACCTCTTCGGTCATATCAAMCCCTGAATAACGGCTTTGAAACGCAGCTCATCCTTCAGCCTGATGATGTACCGGAAGRCTCCGAGGCGGACAAGCATGTCATATTGACCGTCCAGCCGCGTGTKCCTGCGGGCTCCCTGGCAYTGGTAGAATTGCCTGCAGGTATGATTGATGACGCGGGCACSTTTGCGGGAGCTGCGGCCAAAGAGATCGCCGAGGAGACTGGCTTGGAAGTYCCYTCYRACRASTTGATCAACATGACGGAAATGGCATTGCCCGAGRGCARTGACGCAWATACAGAGAASTTGCAACGCGCGATGTACCYKTCRGCAGGMGGAAGCGACGAGTTTATCCCGATCTTTCTCTGGCAAAAGCGTGTCCCTCGAGACACGTTGAAGGAATGGCAAGGCAAATTGACTGGTAAGCAAGCAGATTCCGAGTCAAAGTTTCCCGCGAAGTCTCGTCCCACTCACCCATAAATTGGGACAGGATTGAGAGATCATGGCGAGAAGATCACCCTGATGCTTTGTCCACTCGAAGATCTGTGGAGGACTGGCGCGAGAGATGCGAAAGCCTTGGGTGCCTTTGCGCTGTACAGTGGATTGAAGTTGAACGGATTGGCATAGGTACTCTACCCATCTAACCCTCTTTATGAACGCACGTCAAGGGCGCCTAAATGGATATGACCGTTTCATGCCTTCAGCCCTTGCATCATATTGTGAATAGCGTCGATCACGACGGGGAATATGGCCCCCATGCTGTCCGCAATCAAGCCTTCAAAATGCCGCATGGCTTCCTCCTCACTCATCTCAAGGTGAAATCGTTCCCGCACCTTTTCAACCACAACCCGTCCGCTYGCGGCATCGGCTCGTAAGTTCGTGCCTTCGCGACTGATGAGTCTAATGTCAGTGATGTTGGCATCCACCATCAGAGCAAACAGATTCAGGATCAGGTTGCTGGATTTCCGCAAGGCCAAGTAAGCGGTGAAGCAATAGGATTTAAAAGCTTGATACTGGCCGGAATTGGAACCGCCCATGCCTTCCACCATTTCCTTGCAAAGCTTCATCTGGGGAGCAAACGGCTTCGGATCTCGACCGAGTATATAGCCAAAGTCAGCGTGGAAGAAGTGACCATCGGGTGCTAGGAGAAGATTATCTAGATGACGGTCTCCCACGCCAAGAAGGTAGGTGATCACGCAGTATCCTGCGCACGATTTGATGTACGTGTCCATCGCTTCCTTTCGGACACCCAAGTCGGCGGACGTGTCGKGATTGTTAGCCCGTAGGTATGCCAATATGCTTCCCTTGTACTTAGTAGACGCCGATGCCAGGGACGTCGAAGAGATGAACTGCACAGCACCTGCATTGGCTGAGGTCGCGAGAATACGGTACGGTGTCAGCTTCAGATCAAGATTTTCCTTGCGCAGAAGGCGGTCCATGAGCGAGATGATCTGAATCACCAATTGATCTTGGCGCAGATCATCACCAGTCTTGAAGATGACAGGATATTTGGCGCCGGTAGTCGTTCGAAAATTGATGAGGAGGGGGAAGAGAGAAGATTTGAAGACAAGGGAGTCGTCCGGAAACATGCCGGTCACTGACACAGAAGGATCCAGCGGAAGAGGTAGAGGAGGATCAAAAGACGTCAACTCRTTCTTCGGATCTGCGAGGAACTTTTTCAAACGAGTGATTTTGCGAGGGCGATCTTCTCTTGAGAATCGGGTCTCTTTGCTTATCCTTGATAAGACCGTGATCAACTCGCCCTGACGAAGCAGGATCCTCCGTCGGTCTGGCTCCTCCGCCGCCTCTGTCAAAGAGGTCATGAAGTCGAATTCCACCTTGGCAAAGAGCTTGCGGGTTTCCTTGGTCTGGTCGGGACTGCGGTCATCACACTCGACCATCAGGTACCAATGGAAGTAGTTGCCGAGCATGAAACTGTTCGTTGCACGAGATATAAGAAATCGAGCCAAGGATGAGTCTTGGGTGTTCCCATCCTCAGGCTCCGGCGAAATCTTCTCAAACTTGAGTGCTTGCACTAGTTGCAAAAGATACAGAAGCAGCTCATCATCATCTGATTCTCGTAGTCGATCAACTGCATACGCTCTGACGGCGGAGTTGTCAAAAGTGGGACCGAGGAGCTCTAAAGCATCATCCACGTCGATTTCGGTCCATTTTGGTAGCAGTTGTACTGCTTGCCGCGCCTCACTTGGCTCATGCCAGGACACGGATTTGACGAATTTGGTCAAAGCACGCTTATCCCGTGTGAGGTGAAGTCGGAAACGCCAGACAAGGTCTTTCTCTGCTGGTGTTAGCTCCTGAGTCGGGCCATAGGACATGATAGTATTGAGGTCGTCTCTGTTCTTCGCGTTCGGCTTCAGATCTCTATCAAGAGCACCATTTCGAGAACTTCGGACCAGACGCCTATGCTTGATTTCTGCCGGGTTGTCCTTGGCACCGACTTCTGGGTCGTAGATGCGTATCAGCGGTGGTGCGTTCTCATCGTCCTCACCAACGCCATTCCCCGCTGCATTGATTCCAGGACCCAGCCGAACTTCTGGTGGAGGCTTGAGGTTGACGCCCCCTGAGGCTGATGGATAAGTTGTAATGGGTGAGACCGGCGTCGGTGTGTATTCAAAATCGGTAAAGACGATAGGGAAGTCAAAGCGGGGGAAGTCAATAAAGAGCAAATATCTGGAATCCAGATCCTCGTCCTCGGGCTCCACGTCTGCGCCGTCAAGTATGCTTTCTTGCGCATTCTCACTGGCTCCAACACTCTTCCTACGCGAAGCTGTGTAGCTTCTTCGTGCTTTGGCCGCTATTCGAGCCGAAGCTTCGACATCCTTTCTCTTCTTGTCGACAATYTTGAARACCATGTTGTCCAACCAKTCAACTTTCGGGATYTCGCCAGCTTCATGCTTCTTCAAAAGATTYTCCAGCCTTTGAAGCTCCTCCTCCTCAGGAAGCACCGGRGTCCTTTCAAGRWGWCCSTTGRCGCCCCTTTTGGCTCGCTTAGCAGGAGGAAATGCGGGAGTCGTGGAGGAAGAGAAGCCATCAGCAGCCTTGTGCCGATAAACCCGGCACTGTTGACGTCCTTTCTGCAAAGTGTTGTCTCTGTCAAACAGTGGGATCGTGGTACCGCCGAAAGGTATGGCGTGGCCCTTGGCACCAGGACCACCCGCAGGGGAGACGTCCCATATGGTGATAGCTAGCTGTGATGCTTGGGGGAGCTGAGAAATGTTGATGGGAAGTTCCAGCCATTCGTTCCAGACTCGACCCCCCTTGAGGGATTTGTAGGCCGTCTGAACGGGTATTGTTATTGGCTTTGAGGCCGCCCATAGTTGTACAGTCACGTAGAGATCCGAATGAGGGCTGCCTTGAAATCAGCGGGACGGCCAGTATAGCCTAGCGAGATGGGAGGCACCTTATATTGGAGCCTACATGTCTGAGGTCGGGTCGCTGTAGCAGGGTCGAGAAAGGCGGGGGGTTGAAGTGCCCATCTAGGCTACCTCTACAAACGTTCAGCATGAGCTATCCAGCGTTTTGCATTGCAGGAACCGACATTCTCACATGAATCGGAAAATCTACAGACGTGGATTTGGCGAATGAATATTCTTCCATGTGCTGCAAATTCCAACTGTGCAGCTTCCGGTCGAAAGCAGACAGCCCGTGAACGGGCACGTCTACCAACAGCTATGCTTTGGATTCTGTACTTGAGCTTTCCAGAGATCCGCCCAAGATCGGACTAGCCAGTTTTGCGGAACATGTGGTTTCTGATGCCACCCTTTTTGAGCACTTCTTGGCACCCAGGCAGCTTCAACAGAATCTCATTCACTCCACCGCGTCAAAATCAACATCATCGCGTCGATTTGTTCCTGCTCATGCTTGGATACTCTCAACAGCCCCTCTCTCCATATGCTACAAACCTAAATCACGCTTCAAACGGTAGCATGAGTCTTTGAGAGTGAATGAAAGATTGACATCAGTCCCGTCGCGAAGTCTACCGTTCCTGTGTTCGCGGCAATGGCAAGGACTGCCAAATTTTCGGATGCTGGTGGAAGCACCAGAGCCACACCTCGCAATGGCGCATCATCACGACCACCAGATAGCAATGACGAAGACTCGACTCTTTCTCCGTCGCCCACACCCTCTACCTCATTCTCATCTGACAAAGARAATCGACAATCAACATCAGCAGCGGCCGCTTCTCGAGGCAAGGGCAAAGGCAGGGTAATGGGCCCACCAAATACAGTCGCATCCAATGGGCCAACCCCGCGAGCTGGTCAGAAGCGGAAGCTCGCCGACCGCGCTGAACAGCCCCATTCGACGCAAAACCTTCATCAGCAGCACCTAGAAGAGGTTGCAAACAAGGATCTGTACGATCCTGATCAGGATATCGAGCAGCGACGCGCATTGAAGAGGGACTACAGGGATCTATCTCGCGAATT
This sequence comes from Ramalina peruviana, assembly GCA_001956345.1. Lineage (NCBI taxonomy): Eukaryota > Fungi > Ascomycota > Lecanoromycetes > Lecanorales > Ramalinaceae > Ramalina > Ramalina peruviana. The sequence continues at coordinate 111,846 of MSTJ01000014.1, read as the reverse complement.
GACCGGTAGAGGAGAAGCGCCTTGCACCCCCAACCTTCACATCTGACTGACTTGACATCGCAGACTCTCGCGCCGAATATCTCGCCCCGAGCTCAGATGGTCTCATCAAAACCCTCAACCGCTCCAATGAATTATACAATACCGTCAAGCAGACTTCGGATGCCACCTTGGACTCGCGCCTTCTGGTATCAACAGCAGATTTGTCCATGAAACGGACGACCCAGTTGAATCTGGGTGATAACGCAACAGGCATAGACATTGATGATTTTGTCAGCAAATGCATCACTTTCATGCGCAACGGTCCCGCCGAGGGTCATGGATCTACACAGGCACGGCGCCGCCGGGGAGGACGCCTGAATGACGACAGCGACGAGGAAGGAAATGCGGTAGAGGGCTATGATGAGGGTGACGCGTTCAATTGGGAATATCTAGGTCGTCAAGCTTGCTGTCCCTACAGTGTGAGGCCACCAGTGCCTGGCTTCCTTCTCGGCCCACTGTCAGTCCAGAGGCGCGTCCGGAGAGCGACGCAGCGGACACAAAGGCTCGGGACAAGGAACGCTGGAGTTGCCGTCCGGCCGGAAGAGCTACAAGCGAAGGACCTGGAGAAGAGCGAAAGCTCCAACCTCACCATCATCTGCGAAAACATTCGGATTCTGCTGAGGAAGACCATCGACGAGCGGATCGAAGCCATGAAGCAAGAGGACACCGACCACTCGACCGAAGCGGAGTTCAATGCCCTCATGGTGAAGCACGGGATCAGCGTCGACGAAGGCGTTCCGCTCTTCGAGTTCGTCATGAATCCCCGCTCGTTTGGACAGACGGTCGAGAATCTGTTCTATGTCAGCTTTTTGATCAAGGACGGCTACGCGGGGATCGGCAACGATGCAAATTTGATGCCCACTCTTCGTAAGGCCCCCACTGGCAGAATCTTTAATAGCCGTGATCAAAGCTAATGCATTTGCGGCTCTTAGGTTGGCAAGACGTCCAAAATCGCAAGGGCGAGCAGAGCTCGGGATCGCAGAAGAACCAGGCCGTCTTCCATCTCGATTTCGAGACGTGGGAAGACATCATAGGGTTTTTTGATATCAAAAAGAGCATCATCCCGCACCGCAAGCCGGATCCAAAGGCGAACGTGAGTGGCAGTGGGTGGTATGCCTGACCGCATCGAGGAAGAGGGCATCTGACCAGATGAGAGTGAGGCACCCTGTATTTAATCCAATTGTGTGGTCCGAGTCATGGGACTCGTTGCTCAGAAGTGTTCATCAGAAGTTTTCTGGAACGGATTTTGCTCGTGAACAGCAGAGCAGGCGGGATCAGTAAAACACCATGTATCGACTAGCGATCTCATGCATCTTCGAACATGTAGAAATCAAAGCATGCATTGTCATCAAGAGAAGATGCTCACTCCCAGACTTCAAGTCTTGGACATGAGCGTACGTGTCTTCCAGTCCAGGTGTCATGTGTCGAATCTATGTCATATTCGAGTCAACTTTGATCAGGTAAGACGAATGATTATCTCCATGTCTTTGGACATATTGGTTGCCTTAGGTCATTCAATGGACGCCATAGCTTGCTTATGCTTATACCCTTTGAAACGCCTCCAGATCGCTATGCCACCATGTCCTCGGTTTGATTGATGCCCTCTTCGCCTGCCAATATCGCAACCCACTCACAATTGGTTCAGCGCTTGAACCGTTGTGTTCTTCGCGCGTGTCAATGGTACCACCTCGGTACCATTTCACTTTTTTCTATGTATTGTCGTGTACCTCATTAGCACGCTGAGTTTGTAGATGATTTTAGTGATCCTCCAGCATTCGTGCCCTTGGTGCGACAGCCCAGGAATCCTTCTCGAACTCGAGACTTGTTCACGGCCAGAAGYTAGTAACCGGGTAGTTGAGGAAGCAGTAGAGGAAGATTGCCTCCTTCGGGGCATCACGATGCACCGTCTCTCTCTTCTTCATTGTGCTCTTCTCTCTCCGGATGTATCCTTTCTGACGGAGGCTTCCATGTACCTAGCATCTGTGAGCGAACCACTCAATCAAGGACAACAGCAGGCCTTACCTTCGAATTCATGCTTCACAAAAGCCATTGGGTCATCCGGTTCTTTTGCGCCCATTTGCTGAACCCCGGGACTGAAACTTGTAATTGGTAGAACGACGACATCTCCAATTTTTTTGGGCGACTCAATGCCGGTAAATGACTCCCATGACACGTTCCGCCCATCAGCCATATTGAAGTATTTGGGGTTGTTCAGGTAGGCGAAAACGGCGTCCGTCCAGACAGCCGGCCCGGTGAACTCGACAATGCTCTTGGGAAGTTTGGACCGGTTCAAGAGCCCCTTCCTCTTCATTTGAAGCGTATCTTCGGTGATTGTAGCGACGATGTCGACAAGCACGGGATGACCTGGTTTGGCCTGAATCGTCCATTGGCAAAATTGGATTCGACGGGAATACCAGTCTTTCCAATCGTCACGGTCCGGATCTGCCTCGATGCCCACCACAAGACCAATTGACGCGCGAGGCAAGTCTGCGGGAAGCCAATCCGTTGTGCTTTGAAGGGCAGTCGTATCAATATCGGTGTAGATACCCCCTCTGGCCAGGAGGATGAGGTAGCGGAAGAAGTCGGCCTTCAAGACCGGCAGAGGCAATGCTTCGTATGCTTCAACGACGTCTGGGACCGACGCGTAGAGATGTTTCATCAGCAGGACGGCCGGTGCATCAGTCACCACCTCGTGTATGAAACCCGGATGTTTCTCGGTCCAGCTTGCTTCTGCCGGCCTGAAGTTGTCATCGAATCGACCATCACCGGGAGTGTATTTCCATGTTTGCCAGATATACGCAGGGAATTTCGATTGCTTGTCATAGTCGTACTGCTCCTCCAACTTTTCTCGAAGGGTGGGGGGGGGCTTCTCAGTCAGAGGCTTCTGCGCATTTTGCTTGCCCGCTATATTCTGACGTGGCGGAGGATATGGACGACTGACGGAGGAATCCAAGATGGCAGTTGTGCGTGGAGCTGTTCCCTCAACATCTTGTTTGGACGTCTCTGGCCCTCTCGCGGGAGGAGAAGCTGCCGTCCGTGGGGGGGCTGAGGATGACCTGGTGGATTGTAGGAAATAGATGAAGCCGAGGAGAAAGACCGCAATGACGGCGGCCTTTCTAAGGGAGAGCATTGCTTCGAGAAATGCTTCGAGTGCTTTTGTACGCGGGTGCTTGTTTGCTATCGAGAGGAGATCGGCATTTTCTCTTCCTGCGGCGGTGGCAGCATGGGCAGCCCAGCCCGAGGTTTCGACAATCTATCAGCGAGCAAGGGCCCTTGGCAAGACCATGTGTGACAAATTCGGTCTCTCTCTACCTCTGCTCCTGGAGGTGAATACGCTGTACGTTTGTGAGACCTGCAGGCCACGTAATCTTGGCTGTGACAGCCGCAGTAGTGTCCGCCCGTGGTTTTAGGCCAGGGAAAAGGTGAAACGAAATGGGTATAGGGGATGGAATTGCGAAACAATATTGAATGCAGGATGGGAAGATGGCCGAGGAGAGACACGAGTGAAAAGGAAGGAAAGAGAAGTTGTGGCAGGAAAAGGTGGAGCTGGAAGGTGGAAAGTGGATATTATTGACCTCCTCTTTCCTTGAATTTGTGTATTTTGGATTTTGAATATGATTGATTACAGCATGGTTAGCTCTACGAGGCTTGTCTAGGTTTCTGTCCAAGCTGCCCGATTGAGGTGTTTTGGGCTCCCGAGGGTCCGGCAATGGCTCCKTTCCCACTGCTAATCGCTTATCAACGTGCCCGTATCGGGGCCTTGCGGGCGGCCTGTTCACCATGGACATTGGACAGGCCACCATCCTCTGACGTGGGATTACAGGGGTGATGATGCTAAGAGTGGGAAGGATCTCTCCTATCAAGTCTCGACCCGGTGTGGGGATCATTGACGCACGCATCATGGAGAGACTTTCCACCACAACATGCTCTAAAGTCACAGATTGTTGGTGGTACGGAGTACTGTTGTCTGTTGTTGCATTATGGTCTCCGGAGATTTCTCAGCTTTAGAATCCAGGAAGTTTGTCTAGCTTGAGCAGGGGTGTTCCATCCTGAAAAGCATACGCCTCGCCCTGAATAGCAACCAAGGGAACGAGAAGTCCGTGTTGAGTTCGGCCGAGAGATGACCAATGCTGTAAATAACATGCATCTGTGCTACCTACACGTATGCCTGTTCGGAGAATCGTCATGTCTGAGGTCATATCATTTCAAGTAATCTAAATTATCAGACTTTGGTCATGTGTCGGTCATCTTGGATGGGAAATGCATCTGGCACTGTTATTTTTCGCCTGCCACTACTGATCGACAGCCTGCAGCAGAGCTTTGACCGTAGAGGAGTGATTCAGCTTGCTGAATGGACACGATGTAGTCGCCCATTGCTGCCAATCCTAATCATCGTGACAGCAATTGCCGGCAGCTGCAGCTGCAGCTGCACAAGGCACAAATACTCTGGGGTTCGCTTTCCCTGTTGGCCGATAACAGCTTTCCATGCACTCGGCAGCCGAAAGTAACGCACAGCAACTGCACTTCCGTAACAAGCGTGGTCCGGGGTGAAGCTCTTCCACAGCACGCCATATGTTTGCTCTCCAATGATCTCATGTGCTCAATAGTCTTGCCGTCAAGCATTCTATCCTAGAAATGTGCGTATGTTGCCACCTATATGCTCCAGATCCAGCAGAAACGTATCATGACCGAACAACGACGTGTCCTCCCCCAACTCTACATGTGTCACGGACCTGTTGCCGCCGGCCCGCAAGGTTTCTGCAACTTCCCTCTGTTGCCATGCAGGGAACAGTATGTCGCTCGCCACTCCCATGACCAGAGTCGGGTGATCGCGCAGCGGTGCAAGCCCTTCTATGAGGTCGCTTGGAGGCTTGTTTGGGATCTCGGCGTTGCTTGCGTCGAGCGCTTGTGGTGCTTCCTGCTCTTCGTAAGGCTGTTCGGGCATAGTCAGGTTGCATGCCGAACTACTTTGACTGGTCGCTTGACGTTCAAGCTTCGATAGGTTCTGCTGACGTTGACGATACATTGCCACCTGGTGCTCGTGACCCAAATCGAATAGGTCCATGGCTTTTGAAACGTAGAGCAGGCTATTAGCATCGTATTCCAGACAGAACTTCTCTCCAGCATGGTCCAGATAGGTCTCGATGAGGAAGTCAGGACACAGGGCTGGAGGCCGACTGGGATCGGCACGTCGTCTGCCAAACCTCTTCTCCCACTCAGGCCCACTACGATAGGTCACTGTTGCAATCTCTCGTGCCAACTTCATTCCTGTGTGAGGCGGGATCCCGTTGTAATAGAAACCTCGATTCCAATTTGGATCCATCATCAGAACCTGACGTTGCGTATGGCGCATTGCAATACTGTAAGGATGACTTCGAGCGCAGCCGCTCACGCTCACGATCTTGCCCACTCTATTTGGGAAGAGAACACCGGAAGCAAGRCTCTGCATCCCGCCCATACTGCAGCCAACGCTCGAGTACAGCTTGCGAATTCCAAAGGCGTCCAGAAGCCGGAATTGAGCACGAACCATGTCCTCCATTGTAAGGATGGGGAACCGGGTTGCAAAGTTTTGTCCGTCAGCAGGATCAATTGAGCTCGGCCCAGTGCTTCCATAGCATCCACCAACCACGTTCGTACAGATGACAAAGTATTTGTTGGTGTCGAGAGGCGCTCCAGGTCCTATGAACTTTTCCCACCAGCCTGGCCTGGGATTTGCCTCCGTACTGTGAGCATGGCTTGATGCCGAAAGACCGGTCTGTAAGAGGACGGCATTACTTCGTTCCGCGTTCAGCGTCCCCCAGGTTTCGAAAGCTATGTTGAAATTGGKTAGCACGCCTCCCCAGTCGAGAAGCAGGGGCTCTCGACAGTGCCAATTGCGGTGTTTCCCCGTCGTGTACGATGGCTCAGGACCAGAGGTAAGAGATCTTTGAGACAAAGAGGCAGTCTTAGCTTCTCGCGCATCTAAGCATGGAAACGAAAGGGCCGGGTTCGAGGAGTCTGGCTGTTCGTATGGTGTTTCCGGCTGTGCGTCAGCCACCACAACCTGCGCATTTTGATGGGTTGCGTCGTGGAAACGGCGTGTTTTGGGCCGATCGGGAGCTTGGTGGAGCGGTGATAGATGAAGCTGTCGAATCTGAGCAGGCCCCCATCGATGGCCGGGCTTAGGGATCACGCTGCCGACAACACGGGCCGCGATGCTGGCACTGCTTCGAGCACTCATAGCCGATGTACACACGTTGAGGTTTCAAGTATTTGGCTGGCTCCCAAAGGAGCTTTTGTTCTTGTTTGAAATCCATCGTGGGCGGCGTCATAATGCTGATGAAGGGCATGCCGTAAGCGAAAAAATGAAGTCGATGGCGTGATCGGACGCTAAATACCCCTCTATGCAAATTTGTTGGCCCTTTCTGCATTTTTCAACTTTTTTTTGAGAACTTTTGCTCAAAACCACGTTTCCACCCTACGCTCCACAACGACACCATCAGACTGGTTCAAAGTAGGTAGTCCCAATCTTCGCAATATACAGAATCGCTCAGACAAATTTGGAAGTCAGAATGAGGCTTTTGGATGAATGGCTAATGGTGATTTGGACATACGTTTTTAAGCCTGAGAGGCCCGAATTTTGGCGGGGTAGCGGGGTAGTTACGGGCTTCGTAGGTAGGGCTAACTGCCCCGGAAGATTCGTATTCTACGTACCCTTATATACGTTTACCATCAAAGCTTTATATTACTAGTAATTGAAGCCAAATGCTCTATACGTTATAGCGACCATGCTTGAGTACTTTGAGTAAGTCTCAAATTGTTGTTGTTGAGTACATGGTTGTAACGTGGTTTTGACAAGAAGTTCTCGAAAAAAGTTGAAAAATGTAGAAAGGGCCAACAAATTTGCATAGAGGGGTAATCGAAAACGCGCACGGCACGCGTGGAAATGCAGCCCTAACGCTAGAGCATACTTGTGGCTTATGAACACTATTCATGCTTCTTCCTCTACATCGTCAATCAATATCTTGACCTTTTCATTGTAGAAACACATATGGCCTGCAATTGCCGCTGATTCCGCAGTAGGGTATTTGTACCACCAGATGAGATCCTCATATCCTCTACCATCGATCGATACGTTGTAATCTGAACATCATCAATTGGGCCCTTGTGGTCGTGATCTGGATGACTTACAATRGGCCACGCCCTTATAGGGGCAGACCGTGGTCGTTTCGCTTGGGGTAAGGTATTGCCATCGTGCCTGACCATATCAGTCTTCTGCCATTGCGTCTTGCAGAAGCCTCTTACACAGGAAAGCGGCATATAGTATCTTGGCCTCAACATCGTTTCGTAAAGGAACAAGTTGTTGCTACTCTCCGCGATGATATGGCCGTCAACTTTGGCCGTGATCTTGCGTGAGGACGGCAGGATATCGATGCGTTTGTATGGGTCTTTGGGGTGACCATAGATCCTTTGCTCTTCCTCAAACCAAGCGTCTGTCTCGCATCAGTTGATTCAAGATCTGCGAGCATGCGGAACACAGACCAAGCGCTGCAAATTCGAATCTGATCAGTCCGGTCAAGGGTCCTTTCTCAAACCAGATAACCTGATCTGTCGATTTGCTACCTCCTTTGAGCTGACTCAGGAAGGCGGATTTGTCCTTGTCCACAGACTCGACCTTGGCCAACGAGGACGGTTTGACGTCTTGGACAGGAATATAGAACGCAGGATAGTAGGGATGTTCCCAGATGTAGCGGGATTGGGTTGTATCAAAAATATACAATCCATCAAATAGACCACGCACTCTCCTTGGTGTCTCCTCCATCTTATGAGGCCCATCTTTCAGAAGCGAAAGAGCAAGATCCTTGAGGCTTTGGCGGCCAAAAGCCGTGTCAGCTGGTCATACTTCGGGGATATATAAACGTGTGAAGTTCACCTCCTCATTTCCAACTGTTGGATGATTTCTTGGGCTTTGAGAAAATCGTGGACCATCGTCGAGTCACTGCACGCGCTCAATGAGACTATAGGTGGATGCGAATCTCCATACTCAAGATCAAAAGCTACTGAACATCAGGCGATGACAAATATGACGTTTGGCTGACATTGAATTCTCATCTACTTCGTATGATGTTAGACCCACAACTTGACAAGCTTAAAGCTTTCACACACTGGTCTCTTGTTACATAGTCTGTCCTCGATGGACACAATGAGACCTCCGGATCTATTGAATATAGTCCAATGTGAGACTCCTGATGATGAACATTGATGCGTGCAGTCATTCCCCCACGGTCTAGCCCCTTGCGTCATTGTGCATTTAAGCAAAGACACGCTGTTGGCGCCAAAGAGATGAAGCGGCTGCTAGCTTGGTATGGTCAGTAGCCATGAGAAATTTGTCCACATGACCCAGCTGCCAACTGAAACGAATTACACTTCCCTACATCCCACGAATCGTCAATCTATCGATCCCAAACCCACCCTCGTTATTTCACTGAATCAAACTTCAACCGACACCAGAGTGCCTTGTATCAAACCTCCCTACTACCTACTACAATGGCGTTTAAACGCTTCAATGCTCGACCAACCTCCACAATAAGCAGCTCCTCTACTCCATTCCCCCTTGTCGTCCTAAATTTGACGCTCCGCTTCCTGCAATTCGTCTTTGCTCTCGCCGTCATCGGTCTCTACGCTCAGGACATCAAAAGCGATCATGATAAACATCGCCATGCCAACTACAACTGGAGCTTTGCTGTTGTGGTGGGGACTTTGGCGGCGATCACGACCATCATCTACGCCCTCCCCAAATTGAAAAGCTACTGGGGCTTCGGGTGGGACTGGTGTCTCTTGTACGTGCCACTAGTGTGAGGTATCTGGGACGTATGCTGACCATCTCTAGCATCCTGTGGGTCGCAGTCTTTGGCGTCTTCGGCAAGAAGTACATCCATGACCACAATTCTAACCATGATGCGACGATTTCGCGGATGAAGAATGCTGTCTGGATTGACCTCGTGAACATGCTACTTTGGCTCGTGACCGCCGTGATGGCGACCGTGGCTTTCTTCTCCCTCAGGGGTGGAAAGAGCCTTCACACTGGACGGGCTACCGTATAGACAGGAAGGACAGCAATTGAAGAGATAGTCGACCCTACTAATGGGTGTAATGGTGGGTGGAGGATGCATGCTTTGCTACTTTTGGAGGCTTTCTGTGCATGTCAAGTCCTTATCCTTAGCGTACATGATACCACTTTATGAAGTTCCAATGGCACTATAAGGCCTAATTATTGAAACGCTCGCGCCCGGAGCATTGTTGGATACACCACGGTCTCGTTGTCATGCTTCTCGCTTGCTTGACTCATTGATATGTAATACAATCAGTTGAAACAGCTCATTTCTTGCTCCGCGTCTGCCTTCCCGATGCTCGGTTCAGCTTCGTCAAGGCATGTGGTTTCGTGGCCGCCGATACTTTCTTCTTGGACAGCTCTTCATCTTCACTGGGCGCTTTTCGCTTGCTTGGAGGACGACCACGCCTGTTTGCATTCCCTTGACCATCCGTCAAGGCAGCCGGAGGCAAGCGTACCTCTCGCAAGACTTGGCCAGGCTGGTGTTGCGGCTTTCTGAGGCTCACGGCTGGTTCTTGCCGTGAAGCAGTGGCCTTTTCTCGCGCAGAGACCTTAGATTGCGCCAGTGCAGCCGTTCCTTGCTTCCTCGCCTTTCTCTTAGGTGAACTCAGGCTTTTAGCAGACTCAGAAACGGCTGTTCCGTCCGTCGTCTCACTGCCTCGTTTCCTCTTCGCGCCACTTCCCACAGCTCTGTTCGCGCTTTGTGAAGGTATATGAGAGGGAGAAGATTTCTGGCTCAGACGTGCCCATGCTGAGGACCCTGTCAAGTGTTCCCTCCAATCTTCCAGCAGGGCCACTGCCTCTGCGCCGTGGTGTTGTCGCTTCGGTAGTTCCAAAGGATGTAGACTCTGGCTCAAAGGAATCCATATTACCGGCTCGCAGAGTGATGCCGCATTCTTGGACGTCAAACCACGTTGCTTCTTTCTTGGTCTGGACGATTCGACTCCAGAGACTCTATGCCTTTTATCCGCATGCACGTCTATGGTTTCTTCATAGAAGTCGTCCGCGGAGTCGTCCCAATCGCCATCATAATCTAGGAAGTCCAAATCCGGGTCATGGCCAACAAGGACGGGGGAATGCACTGCATGCTCGGCGAGATCGTTCTGTTGGCGTGTGTCAGCTATTGGAGTGAGCGTCAATGTCCTGAGGGTCACAGACCACGGCATCATAGCCATCCTCTTCATACTCAAAGTATTCGTATTCATCATCGTAATAATCCTCTTCGTCAGACATCAGGTTCAATGCAGGAAGTAGCGTATAAGCTCCCCCAGGACGCGCACATCAGACATCCGACCAGCGAACCCGTTCAATTTGGCAAGTCTCCACGGATGAACCTCGCAGAAAGCTTGCTGCAAAGCCTTGATGCCGTCAGTCTGCCAGCGGACGCGTTGTGTACGACTAGTATGTCATCCTCATCGGCCAATGATAGCAATCCTCAGAAGCAGAGGTCGAGAGGCAACTTTTGGCGAGGAGCGGAAAGCGTCGGCTCAAAACCACAACCTCGGCCATGGACACCCGTTCTTCGGCAGGTATAAAGTGACCTCTATTTGGTCGTCCCGGTACGCTATCAAGATATGAGCCGTAGAAAGACTTGGAGCTCCATGAAGGTGCATGAATTCTTTTGGTAGAATGGTAGATATCTTCGCCAGATCAGAATGCGTCGAGGCCAAGGCTTGCCTCGCCTTTATGTCACGAGCCAGTCGTTTGATCGAAGATCCTTGATGCACAGACAATACRCTTCGTCGAGCAGACATTCACAGGCCCAGACTCCTCTCACCTCGATCTTGATAGCCAATCGAGGGGAGATTGCCCTGTAAAGCGAACGCTCCCTTCTTACGACAGAACCTGCCAGCTGATTACAACAGACGAGTCAAGAGGACAGCAGCTGAGTATGGCATCAAGACGACAGCGATCTACACCAATCCCGACGCAAAGGCCCAGCATGCTCTCTCCTCGCCAAACGCTATCAACTTGGAGCATCCTTCTGCCTACCTCGATGGTGAGAGAATCATCGCAGCTGCCAAGCAGCAAGGATGCGTTGGCATTCATCCTGGATATGGATTTGTACTTATATCTTGTTCCGTTTTGTGAAAAGATTTACTGAGTACTCAATAGCTAAGTGAGAATTCTGCATTTGCACGACAATGTGACGAAGCAGGCTTGACCTTYATTGGTCCTCCTTGGGAAGCTATAGAGGCCATGGGTAACAAAAGGTCGTATCATGCTCCCACTAAAGGGATACGACAATGACTGATTGGATGCAGTCGATCTAAAGATATAATGACTGAAGCTGGCGTTCCGTGCATTCCAGGCTACCATGGAGCCAACCAGGATCCTGCTTTCCTCAAGGAGGAAGCCGAAAAGATAGGTTTCCCGGTTCTGCTCAAAGCCGTGAAAGGCGGAGGTGGTAAAGGTATGCGCATTGCCTCAGACCCGGAAAGCTTCATGCAGCAGCTGCGGTCCGCGAAATCAGAAGCCAAGAGCTCGTTCGGAAATGATGTGATGTTGGTGGAGAAGTATATCACGACTCCTCGCCATATTGAAGTCCAAATTTTTGCAGATAGGCATGGTAAATGTGTGGCACTCGGCGAGCGAGATTGCAGCATTCAACGACGCCATCAAAAGATCCTGGAAGAATCTCCAGCTCCTCTGTTGGAGGAAAGTATTCGGCAAGAGCTATGGCAGAAAGCCTGCTCTGCTGCCCTAGCAGTTGGCTACGAGGGCGCTGGGACCGTGGAATTCATCTTCGACAACGACACCGGCGAATTCTTTTTCATGGAGATGAACACAAGATTGCAGGTCGAGCATCCTGTGACCGAAATGGTCACGGGAGAGGATCTCGTCCGATGGCAAATAATCGTCGCTGAAGGTGGCAGCCTACCCTTGAATCAACAGCAGATAGAAGAGAGAATCTCTACCAGGGGCCATGCCATTGAAGCGCGCATTTACGCGGAGAATCCCAATCTAGACTTCGTCCCAGATTCTGGACATCTGACAGCTATGAGGGTTCCACCTCCTTCCGAGACCGTGCGCGTTGACTCAGGTTTCATCGCTGGCGATGAGGTTTCCGCTCACTATGATCCAATGATCGCAAAGCTGATAGTCCGCGGTGAGAATCGAGAAAGCACAATCATGAAACTCCACATGGCTCTGGAGCAGTATCAAATTGCTGGAGTAACCACCAATATCGAATTCCTTAAGCGAGTCTGCATCACCCCAGCCTTTATCGCGGGTCAGGTTGAGACAGGCTTCATAGGAAGGCATAAAGAGTCGCTATTTGCAGAGACTGAGACCGCAGCCGAGGTGTATGCACAAGCAGCATTAGTATCATACTTCTCTAGTGCGGCTGAGCAACAGAATTCCTCAGATCTCAATCTTATTTCCCAGCCTGGCTTCGGCGCTACTGCTCAGAATCGCCTTTTCACGTTCAGCCGAACCAATGCGGATGGCTCACGAGTCGCGGCATCCACGACGATTAAGATTTTTCCAATTGGGACAGCGACGCTCGACATCGAAATCAACGGCAAGCGATATGATTCGGTAACAAGCCATTGGGATTGGAAACAAACATTGCTCACAACCTTCTTTCCCCATACACGGATAGACAGCCACGTCACAATAGACACAAACAGACTCACCATCTTCCAACGGGGCCAGCAATATCGATTGGAGAAAGTGGAACCAGATTGGGTGGCGAAAGCTTTGGGAGTCAAAGATGCAACCCATAGTGTTCTGGCTCCCATGCCTTGCAAAATCTTGCGGGTCGAAGTGGCAAGCGGTGATTCGGTAAAGAAAGATGATGCCTTGGTGGTCATTGAGAGTATGAAGATGGAGACGACGATCCGCAGCCCTCAAGACGGTATCATCTCCAGACTGGTGCACCAAGAAGGGGTAAGCGCTACCACTCCCAATATATTCAGGGCTGACCGGTACAAGGAGCTGTGTAAAGCCGGGACTGCTCTTGTTGAATTCGAGCAGCCCTCTGGATAGCGAACGGCTCGCACATCCACCCCGTTGTTTGGGTTAAAGTCCTGACGCTCACATTTATCGTCATTGATTGAGCCTATCGCTAGTCGATATCGACTACTACCCAATCTTGGAATCAAGGACATCACGATCGACAAAATATTTCTTTCCTTGAAAGYCTACTAGACAGAGCGCTGTCAAGACAGAGATTACTGTCCAGAATGACGATCCAGGTCAAGCTCGTAAGCGAGCTGCTACATCGCTTTTATTCGGCTGGATCCTTGACACAAACAAACGCCGTGCCAAGTTTGTGCAGCTACTGGGTACTGAAAGTGCGAAGAGAGACAGGAACAGCAATGACGATGTTGGCGTCGCGAGCTTCTTGTGGATAGATAGAAGGTGAGCGTGCTTCAGAGTGGACGATGAAGGATGCAGAGCTAAGCCAAAGACCCAAATGAATAGCTGAGAGTGATAAGGTTCTCATTCAATGCYGCCCGCTGTCTGACATGATGACGACGTTGGATACATATGGATGATGTCGAAGGTCAAACTATAAGCCCGTTACTATATCTGCAAAAGTGCAATGCTCTTAGGTCACAGGGAAACAGGAGGTGGTAGGCGGTAGATGGTGGGCAGGTGATGATTAAGTGACGAGGGTGAGTCTTATATGTGAGTCCATCCAGTGGCCACGATYGATTGTTAGCGATGGTAGGCAGGGTCAATGGCCGAGGATAGGATCATGACTAATGACCATGAATAATGATCGAGAACGCAAGGAATACGCACAAGGCATGAGCTCTCTAGGTTCTGGTTGAAAAYCCTAGTAGCCTGAGTTGTAAGCTTCTCTGCCAACAATCTACCGCTTCTCGGACCGTTTGTGTGTCTTTAAGACCCTGCCCGAATTCTTAGAGAGCGAGTTCATTTGTTTTGCGTGAGATACCGGTCTTTCGGTCTCCTTACTGAAGTATTACATCCATGCCCTGTCAATCGGACGACATATTAAGCGCTTTCCTTGCGTGGCTTCATATAATTTGTCCATCCTCAGACGTGGCAGTATGCCTTTGTCTGTCATCGCTAGGTATGTCTGACAGTCGCTTATCAAATCCGGCTTTGGCATCGGGAGCCTCTAGAGAATACACTTCAAATCCTCTGCTGAGGATTGAGAAAGCCATGAGCAACATTTGGACAACCAAGAACCTCATTCAAACCCAGCCTGTGTTTCAAGATTACACCTCTGATCCCGACTTTAGCGGGAACCGAAGTGGGTACTGTAATCGAATGCTTTCGCCACTCACCACCATCACCCAGTGATGACACGTCCCCAGCTGCACCATACCTCATCGGGCTATCATCATCCTCCAGCGTCAAACCTCTGAGACGTCCATTTAAGCTCATGGAATAAGGTCCTCCCGTCTGCCGACCCGCATTCCCACGTGCGTGGTAGCTGTAGATGATGACGCATGATGTGATATCGCCACTAAAGCTATCAGACATCGGGAGTCCCAATACCCGTCCATCTTTTGTCAATGCAGATAGAATCTTCTCCCAGGGAAGATTGTTCCTCCTCCGACATATCTTTGATATACCAAAGAATCTTCTAAGTCTTGCCACATCTAATGCTTGGCGACTTGATAGCAGTGTCAGAAATGATTGCACCCACGTTATAGCTTTTCTGTCAAAGCGGTGGGCGAAGGTATTGGTTTCCATAAGGCGCTGGAAACACTCATCTTACGGCATATTCCTTGTTGAAGGCTCGGCCAATGACCATCCTTCTGATCTCACTGGTACCTGCACCGATCTCGTAGAGTTTGGCATCTCGCACCAACCTGCCAGCGGGCACTTCATTCACGTAGCCCATCCCTCCCATCAATTGGACGGCGTCAAGTGCACACTCGGTTGCCCGCTCCGCAGCATACAGTATAGCTCCCGCACAATCCTGGGTGTTGGGACGATTGTCAGGTTCGGCGTGAGCCAGATCAAGCGTTCTCGCTACAGCATGGGTGTAGGAGTGAGAAGCGCGGTACTTGGTGTACATGTCCGCCAGCTTTGCCTGCACGAGCTGGTTGTGCGCAATCGGAGTGGAAAATTGTRTTCTGGTGTGGGTGTAAGGCAACGCCAGGTCAAGAGCAGCTGCCATAATGCTGGTAACAGTCAATCTGGCAATACTTATTGATTATAGCAGCGGGGGTTGCGTACCCTAGTGGCCCAGAACTCAAGACAAGCCGTTCAATGTCGAGACCTTCCATCAAGACTCTCACACCACCATCAACCTGACCGAGAACATTCTCTGCCGGGACGAAGACGTCTTCAAATAGAAGCTCGCCTGTGTTGGAGCCGCGCATACCCAGCTTGTCCAGCTTTCGAGCGCAGGAGAAGCCCCTTGATGTTGTGTCGACGATGAAGGCAGTGATACCCTTGGAGGCCTTCCTGGGATCCGTCTTGGCGTATACGATGATGAAATGGGCGTCCGGTCCCTTTTTGGTATTCAGTGCTGAGTCAATCATGTGGGCAGGGACAGGATTCTAACATTCGTAATCCACATTTTGGAGCCATTGAGCAGGTACCCACCGTCAACCTTGGATGCGGTTGATTTCATGCTCACTACGTCGCTGCCAGCCGAGTGCTCAGACATGGCGAGCGCTCCGATCTTTTCCCCAGATACCAGACCTGGCAGAAAGCGGGCCTTTTGATCCGCATTCCCATTCAAGCAGAGCTGGTTCACGCATAATTGGGAATGAGCAGCGTATGAAAGGCCAATGCTTCCTGAGGCTTTGCTGATCTCCTCCATGACAAGACAGTGTGCCTGATAGCCCATGGCTAGCCCTCCGTAGTCTTCATCTGCCGTGATACCCAGAAACCCAGCTTCTCCAAGCTTCTGCCACATATCCGATGGGAAGTCAYTGTTTCGGTCCGTCTCGGAGGCCTTCTCTTCAGATATTTCCCGCCGTGCGAATTCCTTGACCCGATCTCGCAGCTCCACAAGATCCTCGTCGGTGGGCGGTACAAAACCTTGAGGATGCTTGCTGGACGAAGCAGCACGTTGGTGAAAGAGCCTCGGCGTCGTAGACACCGGCCTCGGGCGCGTAGCGAGACGGACGGCTCGTTCGCAGGCTCTCCTGGTAAGGAGAGTGGTAACAGACATTACGACTGGTTCTTTCGCAAGGATTGTCCTGGGAATGCCATATCCAGTGCAGGAAGGATGGCTTTGATCTTGTATTCAAGAGTGGAGAAAGACACGACGGCCAGACGCGGCTAAACGCGGCAATCCAAGCTACGATGGTTCTACGTCGGGGTTCAGGCAAGTCAGGGTAGTTCAGCAGGAACATGCGCGAAAAGCATTTCTTTCTTGATGGTACGTGAGACTTTCCTCCCGGACAAGATTCGTATTATTGCTTTATTGAGGGTATCTGCTATTCTGACCCTAACGCCGTCGCTCAGATGAATTCCCCTTCAATGGTTCCAATGGTATGGCATGGCATGAGCTCCCTCCTTTACATCATCTGGCAAGGAAACATCAAACAGTCCGCTCTTCACTGCTGCTCTTATCTCCACCGCTCTGTTCTCCACTACTTTGTCTTTTTCGCTCTTCTTCAAAGTCACGCCCTCTTGCATGCGTGGACTTCGGTCCATGTATTGCGTCGTGCTGMTGCGAGAGGAAAAGAATGACCGTGCTTGCAACGGTCGCAACCCAGCCAGGCCACAACAGCACCACGGAGGCAACAGCTTTGGCATTCTTCCTGTAGACTAGAGATGGTGTCAGCAATTCCACCCGTTTGGAGGAGGGAGCGAAGCTTACTCAAGGTGGGCTTCAGGTACTGCTGCAATAGTACCATCCCCTGGACCGCATCCGGTCCCGAGAGGTAGGCTGACTTGGTAGCCACGATGACTGTCATGGCGAGCGCGTCGGCCAGACCCATCACACACATGATCACCGCACAGATCTTCCATGCCAGATGCACCGAGGGACTTTCGTGTCTCTCCGGCCAGAAAAGATCGAAGAAGAAAGCGGCGCCGAAGATTGTAGCGACGGCCACGCCGACGAAGATGTTGTAGCTCATGATGCCCACGAAATCGTCATTGTAGACCACGGCGAGGTGATCTTGCCTGGCGATGAACTCCTGTTGGTCCACGTATTCGGAGAGGGCGGCGGTGCCGACAGACTCGGAGCAGACACAGAGGATCATGGCGATTTGATAGACGACCATCTTGGAGCGACGAAGATGGTACTCGGTATTGAACATGTAGGAGGATTTGAACTTGCCCCATTGCATCTCTCGGAGGTCGAGCCCCCAGATGACTGCCATCTCTTGGGTTTGAAATTGCAACAGTAGAGGCTTCCAAGTTCTATGACAGGGACCGATGCAGCATGTAGAATCGCTCGAGACTAGCAGAGATGGAAACCTACAACAAGAACGAGGGAACAATTGGCAAGACGACTAATTTTAGGGGACAAGGAGACCTTTAATAAGAGAATGACCCACCACCTGCTTTCATAGCAGCTGATGTTCCGGAGCATCGCGCGTTGGTGAGCTTGGGCGCAGGGTCTTTTCCGTACACATCCGGGGTGTTCCAGACTTCCCAATCAGAACAGCATATCACAGGTACGATACGTACTCTAGCTGGCCTTACCTTGATCACCCAGTCACCCGGAAGCTGGGAGACTTCACCCAGCCTCGCCTCTTCTAGCATCCCCGTCTCATGTGGCTGGCACGAGACGGTACCTCCTATCAGAGCAAACGCTAGAGCAAGCAAATCATTTGATACCGCCTGCGCAATGTCGCAAGAATGATTTCTCAGCCTCAACGTCGGATGTCGCGCTTGGTAAGCTCGTTCGGAAGCACGCGGGATTGTCCAGGGTTTTATTTCCGTATTAAACACGCCGTCGGCATCATATACTCGAGTCACCTAGAAACAGCGTTAGATCATGGCGATCGGAACAAGGCTTGTTATTATCATTAGCTCATTGGATTATCGATATTGCAGGAAGATATATCATTGAAATTGGAATGAATCCTRTTAAGTCTCGCTAGAAAATCATGACAATCCACGGGCCACTATCTATGCCTTTCAACGTGCTAGTGTTCGACCATCCATGCTGGTGCAACGATTTTTCGAACAAGCTCTTGAAGCCTTGTTTCCACCTTCTTTTCCGCCTGTGAATGGGCTGAGACTGCTAGGTAGCGATGCAAGATTATTCGTACTGGGGGTTGAGAAGAAGATACAACGAGTGGCCCGTCTTTTGCATTTAGAGGCACCTCCCGCTTTGCATCCTTTTGGAAGGGGGAGAGGGTGAGGATAAGCTTTCAAGCATAGAGCATGAGCCTCATAATACTACCGAGTAGAATTCAAGGATGGAACGACTTCTGCACCAGGATGGAGAACAAGGAGGTGGGATTTGCAATCACGACTCGAGCCTCGGACACAACCACTCCATCTTAAGAGCCTTTTCGTGCCTCTCTCAGAGTGGCAAGACGCGAGACTCATCGCCAAGGAATCGCTTGCGATACTCTGCAATGGAGGCGGCAATGTCGCTCATGCTGGCCACATTACGCGTCCGAAGATCAATGATCAGCATTTTCAGCCCCGTCAAGAACTTGTCTTGGTCTTCCGCACTGGCCCCGTCAAGCCTTGCCAAGTCACGCAGGATCGAGTCATCGCTGAGACTCATCTTCCCAAAGTGCTGTTTTTGGCATGAGACGTCGTTACAAGTTCCGTCAAGATCATACTGACAGATTGGAGTCTCAGCATCTATAGCATTGCTGTACGTCAACGACCTGAAGCCAGAAGGGACTTTACTTAGGTAATCGGGATGGTATCGGTAAGATCTGAATTTTTCCAGTGGGCTCCGATAGGGCTCGAAATGGTCTTGTAGCTCATCGGCATTTGTTATCTGGTTCCACGTCTAATCAGTGACTGTCAAAGGGGAGCGAAAAGACCTTTCTTCGTACATCTCTATGATTAGCATCGAGACTGGACGGCGGGATAATCACTTGCTCTATTGCAGATTGTGGTGATTTCTCACGGAAATCAATCTCCTCTGCCGACGGTTCTGCAGGCTCATAGTCATCATCAGAGCCCTCCGAGTTACGGTTGATATGCGTGTCTTCGATCATCGCGTCGGTGGTATTCCTGGGGTCAGCTTGTACATTTGCCTTGCGTTCATTAATATCTGGGAATGCTCCGCTCTCGTATTCTTGCACGTCAGGAGAATGTTGATCTATCGTAGAGAATACTGTAGGGGATCGCGGTGCCAAGGCATATGGATCGCTTGGTGGTTCGTCTGGTGGCTCGTACACTTCCAACTCTTCCGAACGGGGACTACTATCACTTTCATCACCTTGGCCTGTGCTTCCCTCATCTAGATCACCAGTGACATCTGTTGTCGGATGATGCTCTTGGCGATAAGTGGTAGACTCGTCAGGCTCCTCATAACCCGTCTTGATGCCGAATGGGCCTTTGTTAAGGAGTGACTCGTTCAAAGACTGTTCATGATCGATTTGCTCGCTCCCCTTTTCACTTTGACTGAGGTTTGCATCAATGATGGACTCTTCTATTTCACCCTCGTCAAGGCTACTGCGCGAGATGTCCATGTTGTCTCCATCAAGATCACCATCAAGAATCTCGTTCATCTCATCAATAGATGTTGCGCTTGCTGTGTTTCGAAGACCAGATTCCGGATCCAGCTGCGAGACTCGTGATACGTCAGACAAAGGCTCGTTCTTGGGCCTAGATCCAGTGTAATTTTCAACCGCCTGCATTTCTCCATGTCCGTCTTGTTGAGCGCTATCGGTCCGGACCGAGACGTCCCTGCAAGAGCCGCTATGATCACCCTCGGCAGATCTGGATTGTATCTGAGCCTCAATTTCCTGAGGACTTGCCTTGTTGGTTTCCCAGTCCATCGAGTCAAGAATATTAGAGAGACGACTAAGCTCATCCAACAGCATCTGCCTACCCTCCATGCCCCTCTGGATATCTGCCTGTATCTCGACTTCTTGCGCTTTGATTGATTCAAGTTGCTCTCTCCTTTTTTGGATCTCTTGGTCCAAAATAGGGAGCCCCGATTCAATCTCCAGCCGACGGGAGGCTCTACGTTGATGGACCTCACTATGTAGCATAGATGCTTCAACGCTCTGACGCTCACTCCGGGCTTCCGCATCCTTCTTGTTGGTCCCAACCTCGAGCGGAGTGTGCTTGCCTGAATCTAAGACCGGTACAGACGCGCAAAGCTGGTCTATGCTCAAATCCTCATTGGGCTGTGTGTAAACCGCAGGAGGCTGGGGACTGTGGGAACGGCCGCCTAGGGTTTCGGGCAGGATAGAATTACCATTCAGGACGGAACGTACTGGGGCACCCAAAGTCTCCATTTCAGTCGCAGAATTTTCCTCCATTTTCGACTCGTCTGCATCTAGCTCGTTGATCGTGTAGTCTGGCCCTTGGTTCCTTGCTTTACTGACCGCTTCAAGCGTTTCATCCATCATGTCCGCAGTGCTGACTGAGGCCATTCCGCCAGGACTTTGCGTGCGACTCGCAGCTTGTTTGGCTTTTCTAGCCTTTATGTTCGCCTCGAGCTCGGCAATTTTGCGATTCATTGTTTCGATCTCCATTTCCTTAGTCTTCAGTCCATTCGATTCAGCTGTCTTTGCAAACAGCGACCCCGATGGAGTACCTTCAGAGCGTATTGCAGCAGGCAATTCGGCTTGGGCGAGTGCATTAAAAGGGCTGTCACTCCCCTCAGCAGCAGGTTGGCGAAGCGAATCCGTGTGATCTGCAAATGACTTCTCCATCGTATCTGGTTCATTGGTAGACCCTAAGACGTGGCTGTCGTTAGAGAGACTGTTCTCATCATCGCTGATGTCGATGACTACGTCCTCGTCTGCCCGCATTAATGATTTCTTGGATCTATCTGGAGGCGAGTCAAAGAAATCATCAGCTCTTCGCCGCTTTCGAGGATTTTGAGGCCCATGCCCGCTTGAAAAGTCTGATGCTGGCATCATTGGTTCAGCGTCGTTTTCCTGTTTGTCCAACGATTCTGAAGGAACAGCAGTCGTCAGTGGTCCTTGTTGGGTCAAAACAGAAGGCTCTTCTGAAAGTCCATTCGCCGATTCAGGAAGTTGAGACTTTGTAGCCGTCTCCGGCATGGAGAAGAGGCCAGGAATGTTGAACATCGGGCTTTGTGATACGGGTGAGAAGTATGACTCTTTTCTAAAAGGGCTTCGGGGACTCGACATCCTAGGCAATTCGATAGCATTTGTCAAAGGATCGCCATGGCGATTGGGTGACTCCTTGAGTACTGGAGGTTCAGAATGCTCAGATTGCTGATGCGCTGGATCTAGAGGCTGATTCTGCTTGACAAGTGCCTTCTGCTTGAGTGCCGCCATGCGCTGACGGGCAAGGTCAGTTTGAAATTTCCTCGTAGCTTCAAGGTCCCGTTGCGATCGCTCAGGCGGTCTTATCGGTGGTGATGGCTTGGACTCCTTGTTTAGGCCACTGCTATCCATTGGTGGAGGTTTTGTGGAGAGGGACTGCTCTGTGACCCGTCCCAAATTTTGCTTTGGAGGCATGCCATTACTTGGGCTCAGACTAGGTTTGACATTTCTCGCCGCAAGCTTTTGGGCAATGAGCGCTTTGCGATCCATCGGTTTCGCGCCACGAGCTGTATTAACACTGCTGTCACTGGTGGGATGTTGATGATTGCTAGGCTCCCCTACCCCTTCCGCAATAGGAACCTGCGCATTCAGGCTCTCCACAGCTCCATCCGATGTTGTTAGTATTTGCGGTGTCGAGCCTTGGGTAACATGGCTCGTAGCACTACCAGATGATATCTTTTGCGGTTTGGGGCTAGCCCGGGCTTCGCTACCGACATGAAATCCCATCTCTCGACCAAGACTTTCTAATGCTTTGGATTCAGTGACTTCGGCCAGGATTTCTTGGATACCCAATCCCCAAGCCGTCAACTGTTGAATCAGACGCTTACTCTCTTGCTGTGAATTCCATATCTGATATTCATATCCCGTTGTAGCATTAAGTGAGGTTTGAGAATTGTTCGGCCTAGGCTTGAAACGATCTGGTTCGCTAACGGTACCAGTGCTTATTTCTCCGTCCTCCAGCTCCTGATCTCCATTTCTGGAGCGGCTGCTGACAGTATATTTCATGTGAGTGTCGTTTGGCGTCCGCTGTCTCGGTGTTGGATCACCCATGACCGTGTTGTAGGGCTTCGCAGACATCGGATTCAGTGTTGGCTGGGAAGGGTGATACATGTCCACGGAAGGATCGGCCGGATTATTGGAAAGGTCGTTGAAGGCTGACGGTACTTGCGCGTCATACATCGTTAAGCTGCTAGGATGCATTTGCGAGAAGAAATCTTTCGAACCTGTGAAGGTATTAAAGCTCGCTTTCTGCCTGTCAACCCCCTGGCTCAGGTCCAGAGTTTTAGGTAGCGCAGGAATTCCCGGCAAGGAAGACTGGAATTGCATAGAGTCTGAATTACCGCTGTGTGGGAAAGGGCGCTGGGGCACAACAGGGAATGCATGGTCTTCAGAGGTCGGGGGTGCGCTCGACTGATATGAAGGGCCGAAATGGTATGGCTGGAAAGGGTTTGACATGTTCGGAGCAAGGTATGGAGCACTGTCCAGACAGATTGTAGTCGAAAAAGATAGAAGCAGCCCTGGTCAACGATCTAGAAGAGCAGAGCTTGCAAACATACGATATGTCGAATTTGCGACCATCGCCAAGGACATTCCCACGTATGGCCTTCACAAGACACCGAACTTCTTGATAGGCACCATCGAACCAGTAGATGCCTAAGTAAGCATATCAAAGCGCCCGTCAAGCAGTGATAGAATGCAGACAAGCTGACAATTCTGCAGTGAGTCCGACGAGGTGAAAGTTGTCGGTCTGGAATTCCTCCTTCCGGAAATCCTTTTGCACGCTAGCTTGGTTTCCGCAAGCGCGACCCGAAAATAATCCTTGTCTGTTTACTTTCTTACTTCCATGAAGCTCGGAGTATGCGCTCAGGATCATCTACGACAGTAGCGATGTTCTTCGTGCCACGACCTTGTTTCGTGAAATCCAGGCGCTTGCATGGAACTTCATTTGTTGATGAGCTTCCCTGAAACCTGAAAGGCTGGTTTTGGGCCCTTCATCATAGCAGGCGCAAAAGGGATTAACGAGTGATGTCGGGGTTCGATGGTGGAAGCTCAAGGCTTCGCAACAACCCTTTCGCGCGCGGCTCTCCTTCACCATCACCAGCTCCGCTCGCTGGAGACTCGCGTTCGAAACCTTCATCATCTACGTCTGGTCAACAGCGCAGTACAGCTTTGCRTTCACGCACTCAATCCTTCTCTCCCGCGGCGCCCGAGCCCGCCTATTTGCCCCTTGGGTCACAGCGATCACGCGCACATTCAAACGTCACAAGCCAGCAGGTCTCAAACACCTTTGCCCCACAATTCATCAAGTCCGAAGCTCTTGGCAAAGAGGAGGACGTTCGTAATGGGATAGAGGGAGAGAATGACTTCTCAGGGAAACGATATGTGTGGCTCAAGGATGCTGAGGCCGCCTTTGTTCGAGGATGGGTAGTCGAGAACCTTGAGGGTGCGAGACTGAAAGTTCAGTGTGACGATGGAGATCAGAGGATCGTGGATGCGGACAGTATTGACAAAGTCAATCCTGCCAAATTTGACAAGGTAGGCGACATGGCCGAATTGACGCATCTCAACGAGGCTTCTGTCGTTCACAATCTGCGTTCGAGGTACCAAGATGACTTGATATACACTTATTCCGGCCTGTTTCTTGTGACCGTCAACCCATACTGCTCCTTGCCTATATACACGAAGGAGCATATGCGGACTTATAAAGGTCAGAATCGTGAGGACACAAAACCACATATATTTGCCATGGCAGACGAAGCTTTCCGAAACCTAGTGGATGAAGGCGAGAACCAAAGTATTCTGGTCACCGGAGAATCTGGTGCTGGCAAAACCGAAAACACCAAGAAGGTTATCCAATACCTGGCCGCGGTTGCAAACTCGGACTCGTCAAGCCTCCTATCATCAGACCGCGATTCTCCTAATCTTTCAGAGCAGATCCTTCGGGCCAATCCCATATTAGAGGCATTTGGGAACGCTCAAACAGTGCGGAACAACAATTCTTCCCGGTTTGGAAAATTTATTCGCATCGAATTCACGCGATCAGGCCAGATCGCCGGAGCCTTCATCGACTGGTACCTGCTAGAGAAATCGCGGGTTGTCAAGATCAATGGCAACGAAAGGAACTATCACATCTTCTATCAAATGATCCGTGGCGCCCCTCTCCTACTGAAGGAAGACCTTCTGATCTCTGGCATGGATGCACAGGATTTCAATTACACAAAGTATGGAAATGATGTAATCACTGGCGTGTCAGAAAAAGGGGAATGGGACTCCCTTCTGGAAGCTTTCCGAATTATGGGATTTTCTGAGGCTGACAAGCTTTGCATCCTGAAAGTCGTCGCAGCCGTCCTACTGCTGGGCAACATCACTGTAGCAAAGGAAAGCACACGGACGGATCAGGCATCACTGACTGCAGAAGCGTACCCAGAGGCACAGAAAGCATGTCACCTGTTGGGAATTGATGTTGATGCATTCGTCCAAGGGGTATTACATCCAAGGGTGAAGGCCGGAAGGGAATGGGTTGAGAAGGTGCAGACCTCGGATCAAGTACGCTCTTCTCTGGATGCCTTGGCCAAAGGCATATACGAACGGGCGTTTGGCGATCTGGTGTCACGCATCAATCGGCATCTTGATCGCACAAGCATGGGCCATGATGACTCCCACTTTATCGGCGTACTGGATATCGCAGGTTTCGAGATCTTTGAGGAAAACAACTTCGAGCAGCTGTGTATCAATTATACGAATGAGAAGCTCCAGCAATTTTTCAATCATCACATGTTCGTCCTTGAACAGGAGGAATATTCCAGGGAGCAAATCGAATGGAAATTCATCGATTTTGGAAAGGACCTCCAGCCGACTATCGATCTCATTGAACTACCCAATCCGATCGGAATCTTCTCCTGCCTTGATGAGGAATCTGTCATGCCTAAAGCAACAGACAAAACCTTTACCGAAAAATTGCATTCCCTCTGGGACCGAAAGAGCAACAAATATCGCCCCTCTCGACTCTCACAAGGCTTTATACTTACACACTATGCGGCAGAAGTTGAGTATTCGACGGAGGGTTGGCTGGACAAAAACAAGGATCCTTTGAACGATAATGTCACTCGACTGCTCGCTTCATCGACCGACAAGCACACAGCAAACTTATTTTCGGACTGCGCAGACTCGGATGAGACAGTATCTTCGAGGACGCGGGTTAAGAAAGGTCTTTTCAGGACAGTTGCACAAAGACATAAGGAACAGCTGTCAAGTCTTATGACCCAGCTTCATTCAACACACCCTCATTTCGTGCGTTGCATTCTTCCCAACCACAAAAAACGTCCGAAGCAATTCAATGCCGCTTTAGTCCTTGATCAGCTGCGGTGCAATGGTGTTCTCGAAGGTATCAGGATCGCTCGTACTGGATTCCCCAATAGACTCGCGTTCGCCGAGTTTCGACAGCGATATGAAGTGCTTTGCCGAGACATGCCAAAATCCTATCTTGAGAGTCAAAAGGTAGCGCAACTCATGCTGGACCAACTCAGTCTAGATCGAGCAGTGTTTCGCGTTGGCTTGAGCAAGGTGTTCTTTCGTGCTGGCGTGCTTGCGGATCTGGAGGAGCAGCGAGATGCTCTAATCAGGCGAATAATGTCCGATTTTCAATCCGTTGCCCGAGGATTCACACAGCGCAGGATTGCAAGCAAACGGCTTTACCGGGCGGAAGCAACGCGGATCATCCAGCGTAGTTTCTCGGTCTACCTGGATCTACGTACAAATCCTTGGTGGGGGCTTTTCGTCAAGATGAAGCCTCTGATAGGAGCTACTCAGACGGCAAACGAGGTCAAGAGAAGAGATGACAGAATTCAGAGCCTTGAAGAAAAGATGCAGCAAGAGAACAGCGAGCGCGTAAGATTAGAGGAGGAAAGGAGGAGGGCAGACCTGGAGATTCAACGGATTCAGCAGACGCTCGAAAGTGAACGGGCTCTTGCCCTCGACAAGGAGGAAATGCTCAAGAGACTCTGTGAGCGGGAAGCCGAACTTAAAGAAGGGCTGGATGCTGCAAATGAGGACCAGATAATCCTCGAAGACCGACTTGACGACATTGTGCACGCGAAAAGAAAGGCTGAGAGCCAAGCAGACGACTGGCGCGTTCAATTGGAGCAAGCAGGTCTGATCATCGAAAGGCTGGAGTCTGACAGAAATGACCTTCAAAGTCAGGTAGCAAGGCTGGATGCACGCTTGCTTGAGGTGGAGAGAAGCAAGTCTGCATGGGCGTCCGAACAAGAGGGTCTGGCGCGTGATAAGAAGATGTTAGAGAGTCAATTGCACGTGCAAAGAAGGAAGACTTCTGAGCTGGAAGACAAGTTGCTCAAGATCGATCAAGATCTAGACGTCAAACTGGCCGCTTCAGGCCGGGAGTTGCAAGTCTCGAAGAAGCAGGTCAGGGATCTTCTTGAAGACAATCGCCATACGCGGGCACAACTAGAAGAACTTTCTTCTACTTCCACGAATTACGAGGATCTGATGCGGCGCAAAGAGAGCGAGATAGCCCTTCTGAAGGCTGATCGGAGAGACTACGAAACCGAGCGCAACGCGATTGAGACTGAAAAGGCTAGCATTACAACACGCTTCAACAACCTACAGAACCGTCTGCATGATGTCCAGGCAGAGGCGGATGTCGCGCGATCGCAGAAAGCACAGATCGAACGGGAGGCTGCAGACACAAAGAGGATCTTGGAAGCCAAACTGTCTGCGAACTCCGAGGCTACTGACAGCCGCAAAATGCTACAAAGGCAGACTGATGATTTGAAAGAAGAACTCTATCAGGTCCAAGCCGACCTCAGCCGGGAGAGACAATCGAGGGACGACGTTCAAATGCTTTCTGAACACAAAGTAGCAACACTTCGAGAAGACTATAATAGTCTCAACTCGTCTAAGATAACCATAGAAAAAGAGCTCTATGCACAGCAAGATAATCACCGTCGAGCAATCGAGGCCCGTTCAAGCGCCGAGAAAACCCGCAAGGCGCTACAAGATGAGCTGAAAAAATTACGAGAGCGATACACCGCAGCTGAATCATCAAGAATCGAGGCCCAAGCCAATGCCGAGAGACAGATCTTAAGACAGGCAAATGAGAGGCAGACTAGCCTGGCGAAGGACCTCGACCGAAAGACGCGCGAGCTTGATGAAGTGTCTGCCGAAAGAGCTCGCCTGGCAGATGAATCGGCTTCACTAAGGCAATTGCTCAAGGATTCTGATGGGTTCCGACTGGAGCGAGATCATCACAAGGAGCGACTTGAGAGAGAGCTTGTCACGTTGAAGGGTAGATTAGCTGCCAATGAGAACGACAATAAAGCCCTCTTGAACAAAGTTCAGCAGAAGAACCTTGACATCGCACGATCTAACTCAAGGGCAGGTGATTCACAAAGGGCCCGACTGGCTCAGGTTCAGGCAGAGAAGCAAAAGGTTGCGGAAGAGAATGAGCGATTGAGACGCTTGCACGGTGATGCGCAAGTCTCCATTGCATCCCTGGAGAAGCAAAAAGAGAAACTGGCCTTGGACGTCGAGGACCTTCAGCATGAGATCGAGAGCGAGCACAAAGCCAATCGACATGCGGAGAAGAACTCTCACATGACTCACGCTCAATTGAGTGAGACGATGCGAACTCTAGAGTCCGAAAAGCAACTCAAATCACAAGCACAAATCAACAACAAAAAGCTTCAGAGTATGCTGAGTGATCGTGAGAGGGAGCTAAAGACATCTCGGGAACAGCTGCTCTTGCTTCACAAAGTTTTCAATCCTGGATCGTCCGAGTTGCATCCTTCTTGGGAGACCGTCGCTCCTCGCCTTCCGGTCTACACCGACCTGGCGGGACAACTTCAAGCCTCTCAACAAGCCCTACGAGTCGCCAATGAGAAATTTGCGAGAGCCGAAAGCCAGATACAAGAAATGCGGGACCGGCACAACGCTGATATCCATGATCTCGAGACTCGGCGTTCTTCAGCCAAGCGTCACATGCTCGAAGAGCTGGATCAGAATACGCTCCCAGCAAGAAAGTCTCCTCAGCAACATCGCAAATCTTCCGATCACAAGTTGCACCAAAACCCTTCAACACCTGATCGACGGCATCTCAGCATATTATCGCATGATTCCAATCGCTCCGATCGTACTGTGGACAGCCTTGCGTACAATAGACGTATGGATATTGCTGCAGAGCTTGAGGAGGTTCAAACAAAGCTTCAATTTGCTGAGATGCAGAACCTCCACCTCTCAAACCAGGTTGACCGTTTAAAGCCTCTACAGAACAAGATGCCAGAACCGAGTCCATCCTCGAGGCGAGTTCAAAAGCTAGAACAGGAGAATGGACGGTTGCATGATCGACTCGATGATTCAGCTCGGAAATTATCCACGCTAGAGAAGTCTGTCCGATCTGGAGATCTTTCGTTGCGTGACATTCAGGCGAGAAGCCATGAGGAAATACATGAATTCATCTGTGATCAGGAAAACTCGTATCAGTCACTGCAGCAAGCTTACAACGACACTTTGTCCGGCCTTACTGAAACCAAGACTCAGATGGACCATCACAAACGCTCCAAGATCTCGCTGGAGGTCGAACTGCGCGATGTCAAATCAGAATTGCAAGAGGTCGGGCAAAATCACGAGGCAGAGATGCAATCGAAGCATCAGCTTCTGCAAGATTTCGCCGATCTGCAAATCACGCTCGATGCAGAGACTTCTCGGGCAGGCGAGTTGGAATCCAGCCTAGGTCTGTACAAGCGCAGGGCGGACGAATACTTCAACAAGCTCGAGCAGGCCGAAATAGCCGTCCTCAAGGCTTCGCGTGCCGAAGCACACGCCCGTACGCAGGTGCATGAGGGTGAGGAGACCTACGCCACTGTTTTGGCAGAACGCACGCAGATGGACTCGCTCGTGGAAGATCTACAACGGCAGAATCAGTCGTTTGAAGCACGGGTCGAAGATCTGGCAACTGATCTCGAGGGGGCTTTGCAGGCCAAGAAGAGACTGCAACATGAACTTGAAGATTACCGAAGTCAACGTGCTATGGATGTGGAAGACAAAGAAGCCTCGATGGAGCAAACCCGCCGCAAATACCAGAGTGAGTTTGCAACACTAAACAACGAGTTGGAGATCGAGCGTGAAAACGTGCTTCACGCCCGCTCCGAGACATCTCGCTTGCGGGACGAGCTGGAGGAGCTGCGGTCCAAATGGGACGACGAAGTGCTCAACAGCTCAGCATGGGCTAAAGAAAAGTCACGGCTGGAGATCACGATGCAGGACCTGTCGTCTTCACGAGAGGAAGCTACTGCGGCGCACAACGAGGCTCAGAGCAAAATTGTATCCTTGCTCTCTCAGGTACGGAACCTCCGCAGCTCCATGGACGAAGCATCGGCCGAGAGAGACAGCCTGCAAAAGGAGAAGCGGAGTCTTGAAAGCCGCTTGACTGAGGCTGGAGATCGCCTCGAGGACCTCGCTCGGGGAGACAGCCCATCGATGCGTAACGCAGCCGGTATGGACCGCGAGCTGCTCGAGCTCAAGTCACAGCTTGCGCAGCAACAAGACATCGCCGCAGCCGCGGTTGGCAAGATGCGAAAAGCGGATGCTCTGTCGAATGAGACGCAAAAGGACATCGCTGCGGAGCGTGAGACCAGCGCGACCTTGCACAGGGAAAAGGCAGCCTTGGACAAGACAGTGAGGGATCTGCAAGGTCGTCTCGTCGATCTAGAGACCAAAGGGTTCTCGAGAGCTAGTCAAGACGTCCGCTTCCTCAACGGTCGCGTCCAAGAGCTTGAGCAGCAGCTCGAAAGCCAAGAGAACGAGCACGCGAGCTCGCTCCGTTCCGTCCGCAACGTCGATCGGACGGTCAAAGATCTTCAATCGCAGCTCGAGCGGAAGGAGAAGACCACGAAGCAGTTGTCGGACGAGATTGCCAAAGGCCGCGAGAGAACCGACCGCTTGCTCTCCACCATCGAGGAGCTTCACACCGAGAGCTCCAATCACCAGTTGACCGCCCGCCGAGCGCAGCGAGACCTCAAGGAGGAAGTGGAAAAGGGGCTCCTTTTGGAGCGGGAATTGGAGGGGTGGAAAGGACTTCGGATGGAGAGGACTTCCGCTCTCAGGAACAGCGGGAGTGAATGGACGGGCAGCATGAGAGGGRAACGGGGCAGCGACAACGATGGCGATGGACTCAATCGCATGTTGAGTACCACCAAGGGATTCCTCTGATATATGGTGTGATAGTAGGGGCGAGAGGGGGGCAATTTCTGTGACGTTTTAGCCTAGGCGTTGGGGAGTGGGTATACATCAGCGTATTGCTCTGCGCTTTGGTAATCCTCATTGTCAAATGGGACAAATTGCTCCATCAATTGCATGCAGAGTAGTCGAAATCAAGGGCGATTGGGCATGCGCAATGGTGATTCCGGCAAACATCAAGCCATCTTATTCCATTACGACATTCTCTGGGCCATGCCAACCCTCATTTCTCTCCGTATTTGCCATACTCCCCTTGCCAGTGCATCAATCTCCGCGTCAGTACGTCCATCATCTCCAACGCGCTCAATTTTCCAAAGGATCCCTCGTCAACCAGCTGCGCATTGCCAAGCGCGGCGAGGACACCACCAACATCCTTTAGACCAGCGAGTCCCTTACCATTGATAGTCGCACTGTCATCCGGCAATGCCTCGGTGGAGCTCGACAACGATGCTTTGGCGCTGGTCATGGTATTCGATCGCGACCTGGAGGCATCCAAGCCGGCCAGCTCGACTTGCGTGTGACTGATAAACTCCAGGATCCCGGCCACTCGCCTCTTCATGTCGTTCATGGTCGTCCGATTGGGGTTCATGTGCTTCGGCTTCGACGGTTTGCCGAGCCCGGTGTTCTCCGCATGGCCCGCTTTGTTGCCGTTGAGGGATGCCAACTCCCCATCTTGCGAGTTGTTGCTCCGTGGCGAGCGGGCATGGGGATTCTGGTCGGGGGCGTCGCGATCTTTGGTATATTGGTTACGGCCCAGCCGGCCGCGACGGGCGGGGGGACGACCGCCTTTCTTGTGAGATTTCGATACCGATTGAGTTTGGCTTGGATTGGTTGCGGAGGCGTTGTTACCTCTCGCGGACGCTCCTCGGGACATGGGTTCTGGCGACATCTCATAGTCTGATGGTTCCATCAGCAGAGCGCAGATCGAACATGGGCGTCTCAAGAGGTGTGTAGCTTACCCTCGTTCTTACGCCTGTGACTGGAACCTTTCGCGGCAGGTGCTTCAGCCCTCCGTTTCCCTCGTTGGATGTCCTGTTCACGAGCGCCTTTGGCGCGATGGTTCTTTGCAGCGGCTCCCCTGATCTGTGGTTGCCTTTCCTTTTTGACGGACTCCTCATCAGAATTGGCGTCCTGACGACGGTTCTTGCTGTGATTGGAAGATGAGCCAGATGTTGTGCGACGGCGCTTGACTTCTTCATCAGCGCTACAAGGTGCATTAGTAGAAGCTCCATGACAAGCATGACGAATTCACATACTCTTCGCTGTCCTCTCGTCCTCTTTTCCCTTTGCGCGTGCTCTCTGGTTTGACTATGCTATCCTTCTTACTCTCTTCAATGGCTCGCCGCAGCTGCTCGGCCTCGTCGTACGCCGAGTCACGACTGTTCATCGTTGCGCGTCGACCTTTGGCTATTTTCTCTAGATCAGTCCGGACCGGTTTCCCAACCCTCGTCCGTTTGGATGCATCTTTCGATTTGAGCTCAGGTGAACCCAATTCGAATTCGGAATCCTGGACGGGGAGGTAGATTGAATATGGGCGGCTGCATGAGGCCATCAGTCTAGTTTCGGGATACGGAGGCCAGATGGTATCTACCCATTGATGTCTTTGGAAACTTTGTGCAGGTCTTTCCGACACTGCTCACAGAAGTATTTTTCGGGGTTTTGCGCTTCGTCAAGGATGCCGACGCATCCCCCATGCTGCCAGACTTGGCAATTGTCGCACTGGATGAACCAGCCAGTACTGTCTTCGGAGATGGGATCCGAGTCTAACTGCGAGGGTTTCTTGGGTATTTCGCTGGTGGTGTTGGGCAGGCCAGGGTATTCCAATTGACCACAGATGCATCTTGTCTCCTCCTCTTCATTTTCTTCATCCATTTCTTCTTCAGCGCCCTCARAGACATCATTTTTGACCTCGTCGATGTTGCTCCTTGTTCGACGTGGCGCTGGTCCCGCTGCGTCGCCCAGCTCTTCAGAAGACGGCGATCGTGCTGCGACTGAGCTTCTGGGCGAAAGAATCTTTTGACTGGAGCGTACAGCTCGCTCATTCGGTCGACCGGACGATACAGACGAGACCGAAGAGCTCGATTTTGCGTTGTGCTGAGCTGTAGACCCGGGCTGGGTCGTTGGGGCGCGCGCCGATCGTCGAAGGGAAGACATGATAGCAGAGTCAATGGCCAGCACCTGTTAAAGCATGACGCCCTCTCTCGAGAGAAGGGCAAAGGCAAGAGATTTCCGAAGCCCCAGACAAGCTGTTATTGTGCCTTGACCAGTTGGCGAAGCGGCGAAGAAGTTCCTGTAGAGGAGGAAGGCTGGTGGCGAGGATGGCAGCAGCAAGATTACATTCGTCTGAGCACCAAAGACTATGACAAGGATATGATGAGATCGAAAGAGTCGAAGGAATATTCGTCGACCAGATCAATTGGGAGCGCGACTGAAAGTGGGAGAAATACCAGTAGAAATCGCCCAGTCAATCGAACGGCTCCGCACGTAGGGCTGAATTACATGACTCGGGCAGACCAAGCCCTGACACCAATTTTTATACACTTTAGGTTCTTTGGGACAGCCTTTTTTAGGCTGGCCTCATTGCGGGGTCAGCTTCCCTCGTTCAGCCTCAAGAGCCTCGTCAGATTAGAAAGAGCTTTCCATGTCCTCACTATGATGCTTGATACTCTTTGCACATTTCTGTGAGCCCCGTTTCGGAAGCGTATTGTCCTGGCTCAAACTTGATTTGATTCTGCGTTGTGAACCCCTTTTTGCTCCAATACCGCTCATTGGTTTGTTTTGCCTGTCCTGACCAGCATCTTAAATATGCTGCCACCCATATATTTCTTGTTATAGAGGTGACTTCTTTCTCGATCATCCTCAGAATATTTGGTTGCAAGGCCACATCTCTGAAATTCACCGTGTACAACCACTGCTACAATTTCATACCTTAAGTGGACTTCAAGCTTTACTGAATGTTGCGCTTACGCCTCACTCCCCTGTACCTCCGTTGCAGTCCATTCTCCTGACGCCCATGAGGATTGCCACGCCTTGTAACTTGCTGTTGCAACGAGTCCTGATGTTGGAGACCTCAGATCAGTATCTTTACTCGTCAAGATCAATGAGGGTGATCTGAGTATGAGCTACGCGTGGAAATACTATAATCTTGAAACTTGAAGAGCAAGAGAGAGCCGCATCCAATCGCAGTCACCACTAGTATCGATAGAGGCACACATACTCTGCTGTCAGCTCTTCCTTCTAATAGCACCCTTTTCGACTATTGCAAAGTCGTCATGAAGTCTGCAGGCGCACGTTGGGAAAATAGACCCAAAAAGCACCTACTCTTCTCCGACGAGGCAAGGAATGGTCTCCCGTGCATCGACAAAGGCGCTTTGGATGAGATTGACAAGCTGTGACAGTTGCGGATATTCCATCAGACCGTCACAAGCAAATCATTCAATCCGCGATTGTTCTAGGAATACTTGACCGTCGTCTGATCTTTGAAACGCTGCAGGGTCAAAGTTCTTGGGTGCCACTTGGCCGCGAAGTCTTTGTAATGGAGGCGAATAAAGTGAGAGGAGAAGATCATGGCTTCCCTCCAAGCTCGTTGATGCCAACAGGTCTCATGGCATGGGAGTAATTTCAGATCTGCTATTGAGATCCTACACATCCCAGTCAGGATCACTGAGACAGGGCTAAGAAGCGAAAGGCTGGTTCAAGGAAGGGATCCTCAAGGTCCAGATGGCATGCACAGTCTCTGGTAGAATGCTGTGTTCTTTCTCTGCTCATAGTGACACTCGATTGTTCTGGCAATTATGCGAGTGAGCCACACCTAGTCTTTGCATAGAACCTCACGGTACTTTGATTGCGATGACGCGGCGATTCACCTACCGACGATTCTATTGTAGTTTAAATTGGACTCTAGCAACAGGAGTAAAGATTATTGCCTGATGGTATGAGAGGCCATGGTATTAATGGAGTTTGAGCACCTAAATCAGCCGAAGGCTCAAATAGGCTTGGTGGCTTGGTCATCGAAGTCCGAAATTCGAAGAGTAATGCAATATCAAAAGAATTCTCCACCCCCATTCATTTTGCTTCTTCCTCTTCTTGAGTACCAAACCTTAGATGTAACACACTTTCTTCGGCACTTCAGTCTTGCAGTCACCCAGTCGGACAGCAAAGGCTGCAATTGCCCTCGCATGCCTGTGTTCCCATAGAGACTTGCGAGGCGAATCCAACAATACAGATTCGCAACAGCCCTTTCATTGCATCGTACGGCAATCTCCCTGCCATGATACATGTCTAGTTCCCTTTGAATCAAGCTTCCATGTGGCCGTCGGAGACATTGCTGAACATCCCTCGTCTTTCAAGATTTCAAACCTACTGGACCAAACCGTACGATCCCGTCTCGCATCCCTCTGCTCCTTGATGCAACGCTTGTGAATCAACATTTGCAATCCAGAGTGCACGCTGGAGGAACAAGATCATGGAGATCCGAGCTTCAGGTAAGCCGTTACCCCTGACCGATTTCAGCGATTGAGACCCCAGTCCTACTCGGTATCTACGTGTCCTTCATGAATGCTTGGTAGCTCGGCTGGACAATGTTGGAGCATATCGTACTAATCCATAATCCATATCGATCCAGATGCATACTCGCCTCCTCTGCCTCTGGCTCTGCATTACTCTGATGCCGTCTCCTCCGTCTATCCAGATCGACCAATCAGGCCATTACCGAAGCGACGTATTCGCTCACGCTTATCTCCAGACCTCGCTGAATCCATACTTCAGTCCTCGCCTTCTGCCCCGCAAGAGAGATTGTTCAATCTGCCGTACTATAGCAATCCCAACAATGGCGATCGATCGGTCTCGCAAAATTCTTCATTGGAGGTCCAGGCCTCGGACACCCCGGACCCAGATCCGAACGCAAGCTATCAATTCAGAGGCAGTGAGATGGAGAGCGAACGCATTCCGTTGAAGGCTAATGCAACGCCATACAATACACAGTCGCGAGCGTCCTCAATGGGTACTACCACTTCCCCTGATGGGTATGTCGTCCCAAAGAACGACATGTTGCGCTCCAATAGGCAGCAAATGGCCCAGTCCACAGCGTCATCTGCCGACTCCGTCGATGGCTATGATTCTTTCGAGAATACGAATAACAAGAAGAAGCGGAAGATACCAGCGAATGGCGGTCACCACTCGTCCCTTTCAGCGGAGATGGCATCCTTGGGACTGTCCTCCTCACGGGACGTCGAGGTTCCCCATACCGGTTTAGATCGTGGGCTTGGTCATTACTACGGAACAGGGGCATCTGCGATCCCCAGCAAATCTAGCACGGGTGTATCTGGTGCTGCTAGAGGCAGGTATGGTAGAGTGGGAGCAAGACGCCGCAGCGCCCGGAGTCCATTGGGAATTTCCTTCAATGGACCAAATTATGCCCGCAGAGAGCACTACCCCGCTAGCGATGTGATTGAGAAAGGTATTTGTTTGAACGGTGACTCCTGTCAACATCAGTATTTCTGATCCATTCACAGAGCCCGCGCAAGGTGGCGAACCCGGCAGAGAACTGATCTCTGCAGGCCTTGCCAACGCCGCGGCTTCACCAGATTCCCCAGGCCAGGAGAATGCAAGCGTTCTGCCCCAGACTGCCTCGAACAGCTCAAACCCGGAGAAGAATCAATTCACCTTCACGTGCGGATCCGATGCAGGTAAGGGTATGACATGGCCCGGCTATCCGTACACAGTCCCGAATGGAGCTTATCAAAGTAATTCATCGCGTGGGGGAGACGGAAGTTACGATGCCTACAACTCGGCTCAAGTATCTCAAGATGGACAAGGTGCGCCGAGCCAAGTCAATGCAGCAGCTGCGAATGCAACTTCCGGGGCTCCGCAACCAAATAAGACGAGGCGACCGCTTTCTAAGCAGTATGCAATGGCAGCGCGGGATCGACGTTTGAGGCAGAATTACAACAATTTCCACCATCCGCCCAAGGAGGAGGAGGTTTGGATATGTGAGTACTGTGAGTACGAGGCAATATTTGGTGGGCCGCCTGAGGCGCTCATGCGTCAGTATGAGATCAAAGATCGGCGAGAGAGGCGGCGCTTAGCCGAAAAGCGGCGATTGCTAGAGAAGGCCAAGATGAAGGGTAGAAAGGGAAAGAAGGGTAACAAGAGTGGGAAAGGTGCCAACAGCGGTGCTCAAGCAACGCAGTCGACCCAGAAGCAGCGTTACGATCCGAATTCGACCGAGGAGAATGCAACACTTCAACAAGCTCCACAGAGCGATGACTATCTACTGGATGAGTATGACGATGACCCGTTGTCCACGCCTACGTTACCCCCTCAAACGCCTTCCAGGATCCCGCAACCGGTCGTGCAAAGCCCAAGTCACAGTTTACGGCCGCCATCCGGATCGGGTAGTCTAAGGCAGAGCGTTGGGTCTCCGCGAGCAAGTTGACGCACTCAGCACTTCCAGTGACGTTCCGTCCACAGCTGCCTTGGGAGCGGCAGATGGAACTGACCATGTCCAAGGCCTTTGATATGCCTCAAGCATGAGGATGACTCGCTTGCCTGGGGAACACGGAGGGCCCAAGTCTGCAATC
Organism: Ramalina peruviana; assembly: GCA_001956345.1. NCBI lineage: Eukaryota > Fungi > Ascomycota > Lecanoromycetes > Lecanorales > Ramalinaceae > Ramalina > Ramalina peruviana. The sequence continues at coordinate 74,770 of MSTJ01000014.1, read as the reverse complement.
TCGATCCCGTCGGCCTGAAGCACCTTTTCGACCGACACTCAACCGTAGTCACTCACCTCCATAGACGTTGTACAGCTGTTGAGGAACTCGGTGTACAGATGAAGATGTTGGGATAAGCCTCGGGTTGCCTCTATGACACGTAGTCGCTCTTTACCTCCTAAGTAGATTGCGAATGAATCTCACCTCAACAAGGCGGAAAATCTTCTTGCAAGGGGCGAGTATATCGAGCTATTTACCATGCATCAATGCAACTACAGACAACCTAGCTCAGGGGAACAGGGGTGGTAATATTGTAACGGTATTATATCTACCGGTGGTATTAGAATACCGGCTATGTTGACCCTTTCAAAACCCGCAGGGGCTCTTCTTTCTTCGACATCTCATAACTCTAGCTGTCACAACGTCACAGCATTTTGCGCATTGCCAAGTCACACGCAACAAGATTATCATCCGTAGACTGATCGAGATCCACTTTTCCGCACTTTGCCATTCTCTGGAAYAGACCATGGATCGACCTTTGGACGACATCATATCGGAAAGAGAGGTAGTTCCCTCCTTGGACAATCCGTACATAGCTCTTTGCTGATATCCGGTTTGGTCTAGAGAGGAGGCGGTCGCGATCGTGGTAGAGGAGGTCGAGGTCGCCGAGCCCCGGACTACGCTCGAAACGACTCCAGAAAGGTACCGCACGCGTCAGCCTTGCTAGCCGCCCACCCTGCTACACTCGTATAAGCATTTGCTAAGCTGCGATGCCAGGTTCTTACATCTCCTTCCTCCTACGTCGCCCTCCGCAATCCGTAGCACGACTCCCGCAGGAGTCAACGATCCCGTGCCGAAGAATCTATCGAGCAATGACGACCTCAAGACATGCCAAGAGATGCTGACGCAGAAACTCACCTCTCGAATGATAGTGGAAAAGCCACTCCGAGACAAACGCCATAGAGACGTGCGTGTCTCACGAAACCCTGCTCAAGCGTTCGGGACTGATTTGTCGACAGAGACTGGGTCCACGATAAATATGAGCACGACCCTCACAGTGCGTTCGAAATGCTCATGCTACGTATCGACAGACCTACTGATCTGACGGCTTAAGCTCGAGCACCTCAACGTGACAGCTACCTGAACGGACGCTTTGATCGCAATCCTCCAGAACCCGAAAGGTGAGCTTGGCTTCGTCTGCTGTGCTGGGGGGTGAAAGCGTAGTCGACTAAGAAAAGGCATCCAGAGCAGCATCAGACGCCCGTCTCCGCGTCGACAACCTTCATTACGACCTCACAGAAGACGACCTCGAAGTGAGCTAATCCTGTATCTGCCTCAAGCCTGCCTTGAGACTGACTCGTGTTTTTCTGTAGGGTCTGTTTTCCGACATTGCCCCTGTCGTCTCACTCTCACTACGCTACGACCGCGCCGGCCGCTCCACCGGCACCGCGTACGTCACCTACGCTTCCATCTCCGCGGCCAATCGAGCCATCCGCGAATTCGACGGCGCCAACGCAGCCGGCCAACCCATCCACCTGACCCTCCTCCCCACAGCTCCCGCCAACGATTTCCCGCGTGACCGGAATGGTGCGGGCCGGGGGGGCGGCTCTCGCAACCCCTTTGATACGGCAGCGAAGCCCGGCCGGAGCCTCTTTGACCGGATCGAGGATCCAAACGTTCGCCGCAGAGGAGGCCGAAGTCGAAGCCGCAGTCCTGGGTCGGCGCGGAGGAGCAATGTCATCAAGCCGGCACCGGAAGGCGTGGATCGGTATGTTCCCGGCCAGAGGTACGATGGGCGGAGCCGGAGGAGGAGCCGCACAGAGAGCCCTGTGAGGCGCAGGAGAAGCCCTGCTCGCCCGCGTCGGGGAGGAGGGTCGACGCGAGACAGAGATGATGGCGGACATCAAATGGTGGGCGGAAGGCCGAGAAAGACGCAGGAGGAGCTGGATCAGGAGATGGAGGATTACTGGGGAGGCAAGAAGGAATCGAATGGGACTTCAGCAGTGGCTGCGACAACACTGTTCACCGAGGAAGTCCCGTCGACGGCTATGGCCGTGGATGAGGATATCGATATGATAACGTGAAGCTGTGGGCCACTCCTCCATAGCCAGGTACCAATGGCGCACTGTTTTCTTGCTTGGGTATAACCGATTCAACTCATGCACTATATTCGCTGGGAAGCAGATTTGCTGTAGCGAGTGTTCAAGCCATGACTCAGTCTGATCATGGCGCGGTCAGATCGAGGTAAGGCAAGTGAGCATGATGTTTCATATCTCGTAWTTTTCTAGCCTACTTTGGAAGTATGATTTCGAAAGTTGATGGGCAATGCAGGTATTAGGGTCACGGCGTCACCTCCAGAGTCCGTATGGGCCCTCACAGAATTTCCAGAGCTTGACTGTTCCATCCTCGCTTCCACTTGCGCACACTTTCCCATCAGGACTGAAACCCAGACTCCAAATCGGACCATGGTGACCCTTCCAAACGTCCAGCTCGCTTGACCCGTCGACACCGTCCAAATCCCAAACTCGAATCCAGGTATCTTGGTTGCCGCCTGTCACGTACTTGCGCTCCCCTTCATGGACGGCGACGGATACAATGGGAGTCGGTTGAGTTGCGTCGTGGATGAGCTGGCCTGGAGTGGTGCCACTGAAGAAGTATGCCTTCTTGCCAGCAGCGACGGAGAGGGTGGACAGGGTATTGCTCAGCTCGCAGCTACCAATGTCACCGTCGAGCTTGACCGAGCTGATGGGTTTGCGCGTGCGTATGTCAAACCAGCGAATATGCTTATCCTCACATGCGGTGATCAGAACGTTCATCTCCTGAGACCACAGCACGCTTTTGATGGCTCCCTCATGCGATCCAGCACCAATCTCGAATCCGGTTGGATTTGTCGTCTTGGTTGGACCATTCGGAAGCCTGCCAAAAGTTGCCTGTTCCGGGGAAGAAGAATTGCTGCTGGTGGGACTCGTTGCCAGCTCGTATATCATGAGCTTCTTATCGAAGCCTCCCGTGGCCAGGACCTGGGGTTTGGGTTGATGTGGGAACGCGACGGCACGGACGATGTGGGGATGCTGAAAGGTGTGCAAACATTCACCGGTCTGGGTATCCCACACTTTACTGAAGGAGACGGTCAGCTTGGGCAAAATCCAACATGGCTGAGCCGTAGATTGGCACACACGCTGTGAAATCCGCAGATGCCGTTGCAGCCAGGTTTCCATCCGAAGAGAGGCGAGCTTGCCAGCAGGCGCCCTTGTGTCCAAGAAAGGTGCCGATCCTACAGAAATCAACATACAATCTCGGGTTCGAGTTCGGTCCCGCTCACCAATCGCCGGTAGTGCCATCTCGAAGCATTGGATTGTTGTCTAGCTGTAATCAGCTTCCATTTGTGGACAAACAAGGTTCCGGCACGGTACCTTTGCAGGCACTCATGATGTAGTATTGGGTTTCATCGACAATATCAGAAAAGCTGAGATGGGTGACTGGGCGAGAATGGCCATGACAGGTCAATGGGACCGCTTTGTTTGCCTCTGGACATGACTTTAGTGATAATTTCGATTAGGATGATCAATCGGGAGGTCGAATGGATTTCAAACATCTCCCTTACCTGCAGTCATGTCGAAGGATATTTGAAGTCTACACGGTCGAGCAGAACCTCCCAATGCCAATTAAAGATGTCTTCCTAGAGTGAGGCAGTAAAATCCTCCAACAAAGGAGGTCTTGCGTCAAGGCCGTAAATCACAAATGAACAACCACGATGCTTCTGGTCCAGACTTGAGTCTTATATTCTACCGTTGGGACCAGCAAAGGGAAGAAAAGGATTTTCAAAGAGCAAAAGCGGTGGGACAGTCACGAGTGACGATGAAGAAGTTAGTAAAATGTTTGTACAGTCCTTGCGGATGTGAATTTATTTGTTCGAAGGGGCACTGAAACACGGCGGAAACCGGTGGTGATTGCCGGAGAGCAGTAAAGGAGAGGAAGCGATGATGCGATGTGCGGTTTGATACTGGGGCTGATCGTTGATTATGAAGAAGAAAGAGGCAGAAATGCTGATGAACCTCAAGGAGGACAGCAGAGTGCACCTTCTTGATGAGAGACTTCACACCTTCACATTCTCGTTACTGTTTTGGGAAGACAGTCACGTGTGTGTGTGTGTAAAACTCCTGGGAGACTCTTGGCACTGTGCTTTATCGATATGACATCTTTCCCATTTTTACCCTTCTGGATTTCTCTGCTCGACACACCTTTTGGGGGGAAGATATTGATATGCTTGCAAGTCAAGGGCAGCTCTTTTCTGCTGCCATCAGAACGTAAAGATTGCTCGCTCCTCATGGCTTCTTACACTCTTTCTGCCGCCCTTGTAGAGCACGAAGATGATGTGAGTGGCTTTTGTACTCTCTCTGCCTCTATGGTCTTTCCCTAATTAGTTGCAGGTTCGCGCTGTTGCTTTCCCACATCCATCCTTCGTCTTGTCCGCCTCAAGAGACGCTACCGTTCGTCTGTGGAAACTCCTATCATCCCCGCCCCCGACCTATGACTGCTCCATATCCTCTCACGTCCAGTCGTTCGTCAACGCCATAACGTTTCATCCGCCTACATCAGACTATCCCGAGGGCCTCATCATTTCCGGGGGTAAAGATACTATCATCGATGTCAGACCCCCTGGAGCTCTGCCTGACGCGAATGCTGAGACCCTCCTACTTGGTCACGCAAACAACATCTGTGCCTTGGATGTATGCCCCGAGGCTCCGTACATTGTGAGTGGAAGCTGGGATGGCACGGCAAGAGTCTGGAGCGTGGGCAAATGGCAGTGTGAAGCCGTGCTTGAAGGTCACGGGGGAAACGTCTGGGCCGTCCTGGCCTATGACAAGACCACCATCATTACTGGTAAAGCGGACTTGACCCCCTGAGTAGCAGCCATCTGATCCCTACGTGCAGGCTGTGCCGACCAAGTCATACGCATCTTTCACCCTGGTGGCAAGAAATACGGAGAGCTGAAAGGGAGTACGGATGTCATCAGGGCGCTTTGCCGACTACCATCTGCTCATCCGAGTGGAGCAGAGCTCGCGTCAGCCGGAAACGATGGCATCATTCGCCTATGGAGGCTAGATGGCCAGCAAGTCGCTCAACTTCATGGTCATGAGAGCTTCATTTATAGCATCACGAGTTTACYCAGTGGCGAACTCGTGAGTTGTGGTGAAGATCGCACGGCGAGAGTATGGAGTGGGGATGAATGCGTTCAAACGATTACGCATCCAGCCATTTCGGTCTGGGCGGTAGCCGCTTGCAACGAGAACGGTGACATTGTAACAGGCGCGAGCGACCGAATCRCTCGGATCTTTACGAGAGAGCCGAAGCGCCAGGCCGCGCCTGAAGCCATCAAACAGTTCGCCGACTCGGTTCAATCGTCTTCGATACCTCAGCAACAGGTTGGCGCCGTCAACAAGGAGAAGTTGCCCGGACCAGACTTTCTGAAGCAGAAATCCGGGACTAAAGAAGGCCAGGTCCAGATGATTCAAGAAGCTGACGGTAGTGTCAGTGCCCATCAATGGTCCCAGGCTGGCCACGCTTGGACCAATGTGGGCACAGTCGTGGACGCGGTCGGTAGCAGCGGCAAGAAGACTTCGTATGCAGGCAAGGAGTATGACTATGTCTTCGATGTTGACATCGAGGACGGCAAGCCACCCCTGAAATTGCCTTATAATCTTGCTCAAAATCCCTACGAGGCAGCGACCATGTTCATCCAGGACAACGAGCTGCCAATGACCTATCTCGATCAGGTTGCCAACTTCATCACCTCCAATACCCAAGGCGCAACGTTAGGACAGACACAACAGACTCCAGCTTCCGATAACTGGGGGACTGGAGCACGCTACCGCCCTGGCGACTCCGCAGAAACCTCTGCATCTCCCACAACAGCTCCACCAAAGGTTCTCCCTCAGACAGCATACCTCTCAATCAAGACCGCCAACCTCCGAACCATCCTCAAAAAGATTAACGAATTCAACCAGCAGTATCTTCAAGACCATTCTAACGACATCGTACTCGACAAAAAGCAATTATCACTACTCGACTCCGCCTGCAAACCTTTAGAAGCCGCCCTCTCTTCACGACCTTCGGATGAGCCAGCTCTCACATCAGCCATTCCGGTGGTCGCCCACATATTAACGCTCTGGCCCTCAGGCGCCCGCCTTCCAGCTCTTGATCTTCTGCGGCTTCTAGCCGCCGCCACGCCAACGTTGTCTTCCGCATCCGCCCCCAATGACCCAGTAAATGTACTCTTGACCGCAGGATTCGAGGACAAGGATCGGGAGAACAATGTCATGCTCTCGATCCGCGCTTTTGGCAACCTCTTCGAAACGGAACAAGGCCGTGACCTCGCAGACAACAAGTTCGACCAGATCCATGAGGCCACGAAGACGTACAGTGCCAGCCACAACCGCAACGTCGTGATTGCGATAGCCACCCTGTACCTGAACTATGCCGTACTCTTCACAAGCCATGTGCACAAGGACCTGCCGTCCTCGAGTGATCGAGCGTTGACCCTTCTTGACGATCTATCTCGGATGATAGCATCAGCAGCCGATTCTGAAGCGGGCTATCGGAGCCTAGTGGCGGTAGGGACCTTGCTCGATTTGGGTGAGGAGGTGCAGCTGGCGGCAAGCAGTATCTATGACCTCCCAACGGCTCTAGGGAAAGTTGAGGGGAAGCTGAAGGAACCCAGGATAAAACGGGTCGTGGCGGAGATCAAGAGCAGACTCAAGAGTTGATGGATGATGTAGGAGGACGTATCTCGCGTCTTCGCTCGCATTTTGGAGCGTTTTGTAATTAACATACATAGCGTTGGGACAGACTTGGCATCAAGCAAACATTGATACATAATCCATGCCATACGTATAATCTCAAAAAGAGCTTACCATCCTGACTGATGATACACCCATGGTGAGATCAAGGGAGTATGAGACCTGCACTTGCCCGAGTACTGCGCGAGGGTTAGCATCGATGCCACAGTGTCAGAATCGCGATCAACGCCTCCCAGATACGATCGCCTTACAGCTGAGCCCCGCCAGACCTTCTGGCCCAACCCTTTAGAGGGGTCATTGCAGGACGGAATGGTGTTCATTGTCCCTTATGGGACATTACAAAGTCCTCAACTCAGGTTTCCCCGGCTTTCATTCTGTTCTCGAAATTCAGGGTCGTCTTGTCATCAAAGGCAGGCAGCTCGAAATGATCCGACGGCTAGCAGAACATCACTCCGGGATGTCGATAATGTCCCCCCACGATTCCTCTTCGGCCTCTTCAGCCTTTGGAGTGGGTTGCCCAGCAGCAGGAAGCTCATGTGCGGCCTTCTTCGCCTGCGGCGTTGGCATTTCGTAGTCCTTGCCAGATCTTAACCGCTTCGTCGAGCGGGGCTCACCAGTCTCTTGCTCTTTGCCGTCACCATCACTTGTCAAGCCTTCCTTTGTGGCTGCTTCGCTTGTCGTGGCTTTCCCCGTTGAAACTTGATAGTCTCTCCCGGATCTGAGCCGCTTCCCTGCCCCATTCAGCATGGCTTTATCGAGAGCGCTCAATGGAGTGATCTTGCGAATGCTGACATCCAGCCGACTTGCCCATTTAGCCGGGTCAGTGCTCGACGGGAAGCCTGTGAAGCCGTGTCTCCGCAAGACTTCCTGACTGCGGTAGCGAAAGATGAAGCTTGCGAAAATCTCCCCGTCTGGTTCGTAAGGCGTCCATTTGACAATTCGCATTAGTCTCTCACTACCGACAGTGTTGCCCGGGACCGTCGCTGCTCTATGAGTGATGTCTTTGGCTACATTGTCACCCTCATCGTCGGCGTCGCCCGATGGGAAAGATGTATATTCTGGATCAAGATACTCCGATTGTACGATGGCCTTTATCAGGTTCACTGTAATCTGGCCAGCCTTGCCAGAATTTTCCTCACTATCTTCAACTTCCTGACCGATCTGAGTTTTGTCCATTGACGCCGAAAGTACCTCTTCATCGTCCGAATCGGCGGTGCTGCCCACGTCTAGCCTGGCAAAGACAGTTTCTAAACCTCTCTCTTTGAAGACCCATTTCTGTTCCTGTAGGTTGCCGTCGATATCTGTAGTCCACCCACGTTTCATGAACACAGTGCCATCCCGTCGTTGCTTTGGATTATCTCGATCGAGGTGAATCATACATCGACGCGCCGGCGCTTTTGCATTATCGAGGTAAAGCTCTGCGACCAAGGCATAGTCAGGAGCTTTCGTCGAGGCTTTAGCTAGATGTGAAGCAGGGACTGAAGCAGTATTCGGGTCTTCGGTGTTGGGCAACGAGTCCGTCCATGGCAATTTGGGTTGGATGGATATACCGAAGGAATGGTCGGTATTAGCCTCCACATAGGTCGACACCGTATTCTTCAGCTTTCGAAAGCCCCATTCTGACAATGTCTTGCCTGCCGAAGTCACTGATACTGTGAGATTATGCAATCCGGGCATGGTTTGCGCAGTACAGCTGAAGACCTTTTGGATCCCTCTTTATCGTCCAACGCGGTGCGCTTTCTTCTCTGGTCGGATCTCTCGTGAGCTGGATTCAGAAGTCGCACACTTTATATTCCTAGCATCAGATGAAAGCCTTCTTTGGTGACTTGCGCTGTAGACGATTAGTGATTTCTTGTATGAGATTCATGATGAGGTCGCAACACTTACATCCAGAGTGTCGGCGAAGGATCATCACCACGCAGTCGTGATGAAACATGTTTTAGCGCAATGAGTCTACACCTCCTGAAAACTTTCCAATCACCCGTCGTATGGTCTTCAGATGCATAATAGTCATATGACCCTCAGGACGACGGAACACAAATCTCATAACCGAGCAGCACTTCAGATGAGGAACCTTCCCAGCCACGATTACCTGCACTTGAAAGTAAGTAGCGGCAACTAGGATCGACGTAGAGCTGCGACACGACACTAGTCCGGTGACCAGGAACGATCAAGAAGGGCACTGTGGCATGCTTAAAAACCTGTTGCTGTTGAAGGTCATATAGTCGTAGGATGTCATAGGATGCACTGCTAACCGTCAGCCCCATCAATCATCCCAGGGCAATGGCGCTCACCAGATCAAATGACGGCCGTTTGGCATCGTACGAAGTGCACTGACCGCTCCACTGTTGTTGGGCAACTTGAAGTTCCTAGTCGGCTTCTGTGCGCCTTTGTGAAGACTATATTCGTCCACCGTACARTTTCTTCGACCAGCATATATAAAATTCCCATCTGGAGACCAACACGCGTTCATGCACCAAGGTGGGACATTGTAAGGCGTCAGTTTAGCCACCGGAAATGGCTCGCGCTTATCCCAGATACTTAGGGTGCCCTCGAATGAAGCAGCAAGAAATATTTGCTCTTCCCTCATTTGAGGCTCTGGCGGCTCGGCCTGCAGGGACCCGTGTGAGAACGTGGACATGTCTTCAGAAAGAGGAAGGCCTGCTGGCTCCACGACCGGGGAAGTATTTTGAGCATGATCCGCTTTGATCTGGGGACCCTCTGTTTGGGAGTCGCTATTTTGAGCCACTGCATCGCCGGTCATTTGACCGTTGACTACCTGAGCAGCACCGTTCATGTTTGTCTCTCCATTGACGTCAAGATCTGGGCCGTCTGAGGAGGGCTGGTTGTCCTCGTCCTGTAAACCTTGCGCAATGGCCCTGGAAAATTCGTTGTCATTATCATCGAAGGTTCCATTGGAAGCTCCCACAGCTTCGTTGTCACCAAATAAGGAATCGGCGTCATTTCCCCCGAAAAGCGAGTCTGCTGGGGAGCCTACAGTGCCATTCATGGTAGGGCTGTCATGCGGAGGACCGTCTGGGGCATTTGGTTCGCCACTATCCAAAGCATCATGTGATGCCCGTGGTTCGTCSGAATTGTTAGAAGTGAATCCAGGTGCAAGGTCCTCAGGCTCATTCGGAAATTCTGGTACCTCCAAACTGGACGTAGGCCGGAATTCAAGCGTWGATATTTGTCCAGCGCTACCTTCGAAACTACGGTTGGTCTTTCCAGTCTCGAGGTCCCAATCCAGCACCGTCTTGTCCCAACTGCCAGAGAGAAACGACCTCTGGTCCGCGGCCAAGTTGAGGACCGAGACTGCTGACGTGTGCCCTCTCAAACAAGCAATACGTTTTCCCTCATCGTGCCGGACAGACTGCAGATTGATGCCGCCACTTTCAAGACCAGACAATAACCAGAGAGCATCACTTTGCACGGCAAGGGAGTACACCGCAGATAACGGCGTACCATCATCATTGGCCTTGCCTTGACTGCGGGTCAGAAATCATCTGCTTATACTACGGGCGGATCATGACTTACCGCCTGCAATATCAGTATTTTCCCAATAGCTTGTTAGCACCCCAGCCTTGGTGACACTGTCTACGAATGGATGTCTCTGAGCAACGGTCAACATTGACTTGCCATTTGCTGTCTCGATCCAGTTGAACTTTCTGATRTAGCCGTCAGAGCCCCCCGAAAAGACCCAGCGTAAATCCGGGGTTGAAGCGACCACGTTGATGGAGGTGCTGTGGGGCGCTGCGATCGTGGGCACAATGTCGTAGACGGCTGCGTTGAGGGCCTCCAACCTCACGGTAGGCGCCGATCTTCCAACTAGGCGGCCTGAAGTTGGTCCACTTCCCCTGGACTGTACATTTGAATCGAGCTCATTTTCGTCCACTGATTGTGAGTTGGCCTGATCGTCATCCTCCTCATTGTTATCCTCCTCGATCTCGGGCTCGGGCTCGGGCTCGGGCTCGGGCTCAGGCTCGGGCTCAATGGTCATATCCATGTCGTCCTGCGACTCATCTGAGCTCTCGCTCTCCATCGTGAAAGGCTAAGTCATGCGATTATCCGAGCTGCTATGAGACATCCAAATTCTACCCAGGCCTTTGATGGAAGACTTGCGAGATCAAAAACGCAACACGCAAAACGATCACACCTCATCTAATAGCATGCTCACTCTATACATTCGCCAGAAAACTGTGTCACACGGGCATGGCGGAGTGAATAGGGATGAAACAATCGCCTGCCCGTAATCGGCCACAAAAGAGTGTCACGTGATTAGCATTCATTAGGTTTCGTTTCGGGACTCGTATCTTTGCCCAGCCATTGCTAAATTCCCAAGACCTGAAGACGCCTACAAACGTATAAGCGCATCTCGTGCAATACTCAGACAGAACAAAGTTCTTCTCATCCCTCCCTTATAGCACAAGCAGATTGCACGGTATCTCGCCTGGATCAATCCCATATGTGCGGTGCGAAAGGTCATTGAGCTCAAAGATGGTCGAGGCTTCTTCTGTGAGAAAACATTGCCTCTGCATCGACGATTCTGCCCACCCTTTGCAATTGTTGATACTTCAACTCAATTCAGGGTTCTACGGATCGAGAAGGCGGAAAAGTTTGCTAGACTCTCCACAGGGTTGTGTRTAGGAAGACGATGGCAGCTTGGGCAAGACGCTGTCACAAATTGGACTCCAAAGGGGCCTTGGTGAGTGTGATTGCTAGTACGATTGTGGTTGTTTAGACGGCTAACACCTCGGTCTATCGTCGTTGCACGAAGGCTATAATCGGTGCCGTTCCAGTGCCGAGAAAGGGGCCTTTGCTGATGTGAGCATTTGAGGGTAGGCGTTCGATGGAAAGCCCCTGGTTCAGGCAGTCTTTGGTGCGCCAAATGAAAGGTGATTCATGACCAGTGGAAAGTTAGGTTTTAGCATTCTCTAGTACATGTGGACGGCGGAGCAGTCATGCATCATGCAGCACTCGCGATCCCTATGTGAAATCTTCACGCAGGTCGAGATCGTCTGGAGGGGTGAGACAGATGTGCGATTATGCGTGCTCAGGACCAGCCGGTGATAAAGCCCAGTGACGCTCGATCCCTGCTTGACCTTGCGAACCGAGCCTAGGAATCCTTATTGTTGTGACGGGAGTAGCCGTCAATGCTTTAAGGTATACGCCTGGCAAGCCTGGCCAGCAGGGATTCGAGGATCGGCTATCGCAGGGCAAAGGAGGTCGAGTTATCATATTATTTTGGCTGCAGCTGTCAAAAAAGCCATGAAACTTGGTTCCGGTCAGATGTGAGATACTTTGTGATCGAATTCATGCAAGCATGGGATGTGTGAGCTTCATGCTAAACCTAAACCCATGGGGGAGAAGACGCCGGTCGAGGGCGCAAGCTCGAGTCTCGTGTCATCTGCATTGTTGATCGAGGACCGCACCTCGTGAGACCCGGGGAGCAAAGTCAAAGGGAGGAGAACGAATGCTATGGGCTATGGCATGGTACCAATAATCCAGTATGGCATCAAGGTCTTGTCAGAACCAGACACAGGGTGTCTCGGCACCAGATGCTCTGAGCGACGTTCGATCGGTCCTTGCACTGGATCAGTGTGTGATGAAAGAAGCTCATGATTGGCGAACCGTTGCGTTGGGACAAACGTCTCTGCAGTAGCACCTGCTAGCGAAACCTTTGCGCCTGCTTATTCCTGCTAGCGAGGTCAGCCAAGGGATCGACTACATTTGACTCAAATCTCGGCTGCAGTCCTGCTGCAGTCTGCCTGCAGTCTGCACTCCTGATATTTGCTACAGCCCCGACGCCCCAGGCCAGCAGCAGGTCTTTCCACCTTCCCCCCCCCTAGGCCCCAGCAAAGCCGAATGTCAGGAGCAATGAACGATGTGGAGGATGGTTCTGGTTTGGACTGTTCTGATCCTCGTGCTTTTGAAGGCTGAGAGTTGAAACCATGTCGTCCAACCCGTGACCCGGCAGCCCATGCTTTTTTAAACTACCGTCATACCGTGCTCCGCAGCCGCCAGTAGTCCGCCCAAACAACAGGGGGCCCTTCGGCATTTCGCGTGCTCTTGCCTAGAGACATGGTCGATCTTTGGGACTGTTCGATTCATTGACCCTCCCTCCCCCACCGCAGCATTGATTGCTACATATTGAATGTACCGATACTAGTACGCAGATTCAATGGTGGATATGCCCAACAGCCATGCAATGCTGTAGCTACGCGAAAGTGGAAGACAGTAAAGAACGAACCCCTAATGAGAGTCCAGTCGAAAGGGGGTAAAATTACTATACGGCTATTGGAGTGGGGCTCCCCTGAAAATTAGTGCTTGCTCGATAGTGCTGTAGCTCAAACCCCAAACCTCCAAGTTCCAACGCCCAACAACGAAACACACTAAAAAGCTTTTAAATTGAAGTACCGGCTTTGTGACTCCTCTTTTAGCCAGCTTCCGCATCTCATCTTCTGCGATTCTGCAATCACCGAGGGTTGGCTTGTTTGCTGTTCGTGAGAAGGCAAGGCGCGATGAAGCTTCTTTGCTACCAGATACAGCATATAAAGTGAATCTGCTCAGGTCAGAGTGGCCAGAGCGATTGATCAGCATTGCTTGTAAGGTGCTGTGCTCGCAAGGTGCTGAATCACGGACGAGCTTCACACTCGGCCTGCTTCTTCCACCTCGAAGGCTTGAACGTGAGAAGGGTTTCTTCTTCGGAGGTTCATTCTTCTTTGGAGGTCAAAGGAGCGTGCCAACCGATTGGTCCAGCTTGCCCCTCTTTCACCAGACTTGCCAAACTTCCCAAACTTCCCAAACTTCCCACTGCACGCGTAGCGACTGCACATAGTAGCACTGTAGGCTGTAGCAGAAAAAGAGACTTTACCGAGCTCGTTTCTAGCCTAACGGCCAGCCGCGCTAAAGGAAACGGTTGTGGACTGGAGGGAAATTTACCGTATTATTGTTCTGGATATTAGGATATTAGATTTTACCCATAGGATAAGTTTAGGTTATTATTGCTATCAGCAGCTCTGGGTTTTTTGCTGGTCTCTGACTATCATTCTTCTTCTTCTTGTTCTTCTGGATCCCTGTTCCTGGTGCTCAGTGTGTTCATCCTTCAGAGCTGCAGTCTCTACATCATTCCTTTATTGTGCCAACCTTTTGGGATCTCATCGTCGCCCCGAGACCGATTTCCGTACCACCATTGGTGCCATGACGATTCATCTTCATTGACCCTGTAAATCCTTCACCATTGCGCGCCTGCCCACCTTCGAAAGGCCGGACGAGCGCGAGCGCGAGCCAGCAACAGTTAGATCTATCCTTGTTTACGGCACATGGTTCGTGATCATACTCTCTTTTCTTCAGTCGTCAATAGCTCTTCGACCACATCCTGTTACTCGCGCCTTGATGAATACTGTGACCGGTGCGATCCGTCTTCACTTGGTGGCTTCGATGTGATATCGGAATGCCCCAGACGGATTGCCATTTCGCGTGCGCAAATCCTTTCAAGTACTCGAAGATGCTTGAATTCTACGACCGACTGCTAACGATTTGTTGACATACATTAGCATCATCCTCTCCAGCCCCAAACAGGCGCCCTCCCGTCCCACCTACAATCACAGAATCCAACCACTCAGAGTCGATCAAATCCTCCCCCCGAGTCTCCTCATCAGCATCTCCGTCACTATCCTTCCCCAAGACCGAACGCCCACGTTACCTCGATTCCGCATCAGTCGCAGTATCCCCACATTGCAATCGGACCAAACGGTCATCCTACCCCCGAAAGCTATTACAGCGGGAGCCCCTACTCCTCACACGGTGCGTTTGCTACGGAATCCGCATGGAGGTCGCTCTTGAAGGTGCTAATCCGATCAATTGCGCAGAGCCTGCCGAGATGTTGGCTACTGCCCAAATGCARCCCCGGCCATACATGGGACCAACCTCGGAAAGTGGCCGGATGTTCCCACAAGCAAATCAGTTGCAACAGGGGATGTATTATCCTAATCCCACCTGGTCCTCCAATCCATATGCCCCCCATTCCGCCCAACCCAATCCTGGTACCAGTCACTCGGCACAGCACAACCCTTACCCACAACACCAAGGTCAACCTGCATCGACCACGAGTCAGATGATGACGCCGCCTCGGTCTGCTCTCCCCCATCATCAGAATCCGCCCGCGTTATCACATCCGCAGCCTTCTCCTCACCCTGGCCCTATGATAACAAGCCCAAATCCCCAAACGAAATTTGAGCCAGGCATTCCTCGTACTGCTGATGTGAACAGTATGGGGAGGTCTCCCACGGGACCACCAGGGTCTAATGGCCCAAATCATCCGACGCCCCCAATCGCAACCCAGAACGGCAATGTTGTTCCATCAGGTCAGCAAGGTCCTATATCAGGGAACTCCAGTGCTAACCCGGGGCCAATTCCGGCAACTACCCCCTTGGTGGTTCGCCAAGACAACAATGGTGTTCAGTGGATTGCTTTTGAGTACTCCAAAGATCGAGTCAAGGTCGAATATACCATTAGATGCGATGTCGAATCCGTCAATGTGGACCAGCTCAGCCGAGAGTTCAAGGAGGCCAATTGTGTATACCCACGTGCATTCTGCGACAAGAATAACTATACTGGCAATCGCCTGGGGTATGAAACCGAATGCAACACTGTTGGGTGGTCACTAGTCGAACTGAATGGCTTTCTGAGGGAGAAACGGGGCCTCATTCAAAGGGCCGTGGACAGTTGGAGGAACAGCAATCAAGACGCTCGACTTCGAAGCAGGCGCGTCAGGAGACAGAACAAGCAGCACACTAGGAAGAACAATCAACAAACCAGTCAAATGACTGCCCCACGAGACATGTCTGCGCCACCTGCCATGACAAATGCCATGTTACAACAGAGGCCACTGCCTCCAAGCATGAGCCCCGCGATGGCTCCTCCGATGCACCATCACCACGCCAATGCCGATGTGAGCATACCTTCGGAAGGCGAAAGCCTCTTAACAAATCCTCGTTACGATCCTCGACACCAACCTAACAAGCCACATCCTGGCGAGTCGCCCACACAGCAGCGGCCAAGCAACGTTTTCCACGGCTATTCTGCTTATCCCTTGCAGCCCAATGTTGGCGCCGTGGCCGTAGCTCCACCATTACCGAACAGCATGGAGCCGCACCTGGCCCCTCAGGCCGCTTCATCCACCCCCGTTTCGGCTGCATTTGCGCCTTCCCGGCCGCCTTCTTCAGCAGCGAGGCCTGACCACGCCCTTTCATCGGTCCCCAAAAACCTCGGTCGCCTCTACCCTAATCGGACGGGGAAGACTTTTATCAACGTGTTAGATCCGGGCCATGACCCTAAGTCGGACAAGGTGCGCGTCAAGCTTGACCTGACCGGAATGGACACGGATGAGATTGTTGACGACATTCGAATGCGAAATTGCGTCTATCCTCGATCGTTCTCACCCAGACAAATTGCCGACAGCCCGCAGGTCCAAAGAATGAGGGAAGCCCGGACTTTCGAGAATGAAGGGGATGAACTTGGCTCGGCAGGCATCGGCCAAACATTGGTGAGGGTCGACACCTTGGATGGGGAGGCCGAAGTGCCCGTGCCGCGGCTGGGAAAACGAGTGCGGCAGAAGGATCAGATACTGAACGACCTTGGATATCGCATAAGTTACAGCTCGATTCAGAGGTACCACGGGCGGGTGTCTTTCTTGCAACGATCCTGTGAGTCGTATACTACTTCTTCTTCACGTTGAAAGAAGACTAATGGTCGGGGCGAAAGTGGACGCGTGGCGGAACAAGATGGCTGAGAGCTCTCCAAACACTGCCTCCGACGTTGATACCGTTCCGCCCTCTCTCGAAACCCGGACCGGCAAGAAGACCTGGCTGGCGCGAAGAGCGAGGCAGGGGGATGATTAGGATCCCCATCCCGGTATGAGCATATTCAGTAAAATTTTACCTTCTTGTATATGGTGGCTTTCGGGAACAGGTTTGAAAATATTGCTATCGGAAGATCGCCATCTTGGCCCATGGGTTGAGCATAAAAAGACGGCTGGAATGTCTGTGTTTTGGACGAGCTGAAAATATCAATCGAACGGCTGGACGGGATACATGAAAGAGACACCTGGGCTCCCATTGGCTGGACCGCTGGATGGCTTAGGCCATATCGAATATTTGATCCAGATCACGCTTTCCAATCCCGTTACTACGGGGGGCTTCACCTCCTGTATGAGGGCGATCCAGTTTGCATGGTACCATATCCTCGCATTCCAGGACAGGACAGGACAGATGAGAGGCCGGAGGACTTGTATGAGCTTCACTCGCGACCGGTTCGTGATACATAAGTCTACTATTCCACGAGGGTGATGAGCATCTCTCAAAATGCTTGGTCATCCTCGAAGTGTTTGAAGRACTATTGTCGCTCCCTTCCCAATGCCCTTSCAACTCTTCTGACGTGTGGCGTTCTATGTCTTTCATGCTACTACTTTGAGAGCGCAAGCTGGCGTTTCAGAACGCTGGCGAGAAGTGCTCTGTTTCCATATTCGAAGGGCTCAAACGCTCACCCGTCCTGTCGACTCCGACGCGGGAACACCTGATGTCTTGAAATTCTTAGTCATTCTGAACATCCCTTAAACTTTGATCACAGGCATTATCACGGTCAGAATACTGAAGGAGTGACCCTACGACCTGCTTCCATTTCACCCCGATGCCTGCGATTTTGCTTTCGCCAGTCCTTCATCGTTCAGTAGCAAGCTCAAGTCTGGGGATATCATGAAAGTGAACGCCGGTAAAGCCTTAGATCGTCTACGCTATCACGAAAAGGGTATCTTGAAGCCTTGACTCTCTACATAGGCGACATGCAATCTTCACTTCGTCAAGCGGGTTCTCGTACCCCCAAGCCTCTGCAACGCTCCTTGACCTGCTTCTGTGACGGTGTTACAGAGGCCCTGCTGCTTCACTGGGACCACCTCTCCCACTTCCACTGCCTTCCGAACCATGTCCCTGTCGTCTTCTTTCGCGGATCTCATGCGTTCGCTGCGTGTACCGGGCAATTTCCTCCTGGCTCAAGACTTTCAAGACAATGACGTGATCTGGAAATTCCTCGAATCTGACCCCTTCCTGCTCCAAAGCTTCCGGATTCACGAGCCTCCGATTGATCCTTGTCCACCGTGCATCAGCTGGGATGCCTTTCTTGGCGGCGTCAAGAGGGGCAACGCCTTCGCGAATGCTTGAGGGTTCCTCGGGGAACTTCTCTCGCGGCGGTTTCAGGATGCCTTTGGGGGGAGCCTTGGGCACGTTGGATTCCGCATCGGTCACCGGTGTCACGACACGAGGCGGTCGTGCTGATCGCGTTCCAGAGGAATCACTGTCGGAAGACTCGGAAYTGTCGGAGGGGGCATCTGGCTGGGTCCTGCTTGAGCGACGATGGCGATGATGCTTTCGTCGTGGGCGACTTGGCTCTTCGTTGTCAGGGCGACGATCGTAGGAAGCCTGCTCCCGGAGACCGTGCGTTTCGGGCTGAGGAGCTTCCCGCCGTTGGGTTTCGTCCTCGGGTTGCGCTTGCAACAGTAGTTGTTCCCGAGGTTCCCCAAAATACCGAAGCTCTTCCTTTTCGCGCTCTCTTCGACGGCGGCGACGCCGCTCCTCACGATCACTTTCCTCTGGATCGGCTCGTTCATGTGGTTTCTCATCAATCTGGCGGGTCTCATCTTTAGACGGGCGAGAGCTGTCTTCATGGTGTCTTTGTCGACGAGCCGCTTCCGCCGCTACCCCAGCTGCTGCAATGCCGCCGCCGGCCGCCAATAGCCCAACATGTGCATCCCGGTCTCTGTCTCCGTCTCTGTCACGAGGTTCGCGTGCCTCATCGCGCGCACGACGGTCTCTGACCTCGAGCTCGTTGCGACGATCCCGATCGTCTCTATATTCATAATCTTTGCCAGCTTCGGAGTCGCGATGATGACGGTGGTGGTGGTGTCTCCTGGCACGATCTTCATCCCGCTCACGTCGATCGGAGGCCGGCTCACGTCGATCGGAGGCTGGCTCACGTCGATCGGAGGCTGGCTCACGTCGATCAGAGGCTGGCTCACGCGGCCGTGGAATGGTCCGATCGTCCTCTGGGATGGGCTTGCGTGGCCTTTCGTGACGAGGGGTTTCGGAGGGGTATGCGACGTAGTCATCCTTGGGTACGTGCTGGGAGCGGCCAAGTGCTCGATAGCCTGCCTCACGCTCATCACGGGGTCGCTCCTTGGCTACAGAATCCTTGCGCGTGATATCCTCGTTTCGCGAAGGAGCGGGCGGCCTCAGTGAGCCGCTCCTACCCAGACCCTCGTAGGCCTTGGTGTAGGCCGGGGGCGGTGCGTCCCTTTCCGGGCGAGAGTAAAGCTTATCATTGCGATCGAGATTGATCATGCTTGTAGGTCGAGCGGCGGTATAGCTTTCACGTCGAGGCCTTCTCTGTGGAGGTGCCAGATCTCTGATGACTTGCTCCTTTGGTGTGGTGTACTCGTAGGCGTAGTCTCGATCATCTCTTCCCACCTTGGGAGCCGATGGACGCATCGTGGTTGACTCGCGAGCGGCTGGATACAAGCGATCTCGTTCACGATCACGAGCAGTGAATTTGTCACCGGCTGTGAGCGAGGAGTGACGATGATGATGTCGTCCGGAGGATGAGCTCGCGGGCATGATATAGGATTCCTCAACCAATTGGGCACCACCAGTCTTCGACAGCGGACTGGAAGGTCTGTCAGCATCTCGAGTGATTATCGGCCTGGAGATCTTGGTCGGTGACTTGGAGTTGATAATATTCAAGGGACGACGGGATGATGTGTCCACTGGATCCAAGGAAGGGGCTCGTCGACGAGAATGTGATTCGTAATCGTCGGCATGAAGTCTTCGAGGGGGGCTCCTTTGGCGCAGGGCAAGCACCCTGCCGCCGTCCAAGGGTTCGTTGCTTGTGCGTGGGACAGACACATACTCTCTGGAAGGGCGTCCAGGGGCTTGGTGGTCGTAGTGATTGGTGCTGTTGACGAACGGAGCATTTGAAGGGCGCGCGGTATTGGCGGTGCGTCGGCCACCGGCAGGCGAGGGCGGGCGGACGTAGGATGAGCTCATGTTGCAATGGCTGACATGGCAAACGAGGCCAGTATTCACTTCTGCTACTTGAAGACCTGTACCAGTATCTCGTGCTGTACCGAAAGTATGGGAACTTGTCGGTTGATGTAGGACGAAGGTTGTGGAAAGGTTTTTTTTTTAAGTGGGAAGCAAAACCGGTGGGGGGGACGAATGACACATGGGCTGCGGGCCAGAATTAGGGTACATACGGATGTACATCGGACGTATAACATGAGACGTCTAACGTAAGTCATGAATTCTCCCACTTTCTGGTCTTCTGTTGACCATTGGCCGATTGCACTCCGATAGGGTTCAGCATCACCATTATTGTCTCGTTTGCTTGGACTTTGGAATTCAACCGTCTGCACTCAAACAAGATGTTTATGGCATCCCGACAGTGGTGGAACTTGGGCACCATACGGATTACGGGGACACCGATAAGCTGGCTGATGGACCTATCTCCTGCTGCAGAAGGGATCCTTCTGAGGCTGATCACTTGCGTCACTCACATTCTGAGATGAATTGCATGACTGGGATCAATATCCGAGGACCACGTTGCTTTGCATTCAGAATTTGAATTTCGCGGTCGGCATGACTCTATGGCATCGCAACTTTCTCCTACTGTTTTTGCTGCTTGGCAATTCAGTGTTTGATCAATCGATGAAATGCTGTGAATGGACCATCTATCGATCATGGAAATCATCTATGAACTTGCAGTCTCAGCGATGTTCCAGCCTTTTGAGCCTACCGCATCCAGTCCATGAAGCCTTGGAGGGTAGGGATAGAATATAGGAGGAAGCCAAACCCTCTAGTGCTGGTCTGGGTCTAATTAGAACTAGCGCGGTCTGTTTCCCCGTCAATTCAGCTCGCTCCCCCAAGCCTCACCTTTTCCTTCTTCCCTCCTAATTATTTGTCAATCAAAACATCTTGGCTATCTTTGCCAATTGATACTTCCAAAGCTTTGATCTTCATCTCAAATGACTTGAAGAAGTCTATTCAGCATCACCTGCTACCCTCGTGACGTAGGCTGTCTCCGTGACTGGCTTTGGACGACTGCTCCAAAGGCACTCGAGGAGGACATCCCCAAGTCGTCAATCTGGACTACGACGCCAGGTAGGTGTCCATCAATTCATGTCATCGACCCATCCTTCATCAACCTCACTGAACTCCCCTTAGAGTCCCGATTCCGTTCAGTTTTTTCCCTTCAGCATATAGGGACGAGACTGAAGAAGAAACGACGCGTGTCAAGGTAGAAGGAGAAACAAGGCAGCGAGAGCGCGTCGGACGGGAAGATCGTTACTCTTCCGTTTCCGCATCTCTTCCAGGCCGCAACAATCGTACTCGCTACGACGAGGAAGAAGTCCGTATCCACGAAGAGGATCGAGATCGCCGTCCGGCTCGCAAACAAGAGACTGTCATCTACGACAACGACCAAGATCGACACCGTGAACATCGTCGTACAGAGGTAGAATTCTCAAGGTCAAGGTAGGTCATCATGCCGCTGCCCGTTCATCAACCGATCCGCTAATCATGCATCAGCCGTCACGAACCAGAGCGTCGTTATACCGATACCAAGGTCGACGTCGAAGTAGATCGGCGTTATTCCGATCTCGATCACACCGAAAGCGATTATCGCCGCCGCGTCCAGCCGACGTACGACGTCGAATACGAGCGCACCCGTCCCCGAGGAAAGGACYTGATTGAGGAGAAAGACATTGTAGTCGACCAAGAACGAAGACACGGCATGGGTTACTACGACGACGACGGACGCTACCACTCCTTCCGACACGGGTTGGAAAAGGCCACCGACCGCGTCTTCCACCCCTTCCATCCTCATCACGAACGGGAGCGTGAGGAGATCATCATCGAGAAGGAAGATCGCGATCACGGTCCGACTCGGGTTCGCGAAGGGGTGCGCGAACATGTTCGATACATTGAACGCGGTGGTGGGCCAAACACCATCACCGTTCCTTGCCACCACATCCGAATTGGAGATCTGTTGATCCTGCAAGGTCGCCCTTGCCAGGTCATTCGCATCACAACTTCCGCCCAGACAGGCCAGTACCGTTACCTCGGGGTCGATCTCTTCACCAAGCAGCTCCAGGAGGAGTCCAGCTTCGTGTCGAACCCCACTCCTTCGGTCATAGTTCAGAATATGCTGGGCCCCGTCTTCAAGACCTATCGTGTGCTTGACATGCGAGAGGATGGCCGAGTTGTGGCCATGACGGAAACCGGGGACGTGAAGCAGGGTTTACCTGTCATCGACCAAGGTGGCCTCTGGTCTCGCTTGAATGAATCCTTTGCAAACGGCCGAGGGAGTGTGAGAGTCATGGTGATCAATGATGGGGGGCGTGAACTCGCTGTTGACTACAAGGTGATTCACGGCTCGCGACTGTAGATATCACCCGGTTGCGGGCTCAGTGCACAGCTTCACCAGATGGAGCTCTGCAGCGTAACGTTCCGCAAGAGGGCTCAGTGGAAAAAGGATCAGGGGAGGGCAAGGTCCTGATCTTTCAAATTGCGCTCGAATATGGGAGCTACTAGTGCGCCAAATTGACAATCAGATATCATACACTAGCCGCATTCCCCAGAATAAATTGCGAATACAAATGGGCCGTAGCGTGGATTCGTCAAGCAGATCTGCTCCAGGTGATGTGACTTGCGGAAGTGGTTCGATACAATATAAAACCTTGCATGAGGGGACATGAAGATGTGATGAGCAGACCCTGTGCGATGATCTGTACACATTCGCCTTTCCCAAACTCCACCATCCGTGCCCAAGTATCGGATACGTGCACATCCAAGGCTTCCAAGCTCCAGATGTCTGGATCGTCAATACGACAGATGGCGAGCACAGTCATGGCACCATTTCCTCCGATTTGCTATCCAACATCATTTACCATCTCTCATACGAACAGTGACCAAGCCAGGGCAGCAGCGAGTGGTATCGAGGCCACCCACGATGCCCTCGAGAAGGCTGTGGCAGCGTCCGAGGTCAAGCTCGAGGTGCTGTAGACGAAGTCGAATTGAATATTGGAAGAATTGGCGCAATTCTCTGGCGTCACCTCGGGCACGTCTTCGGGTTCGGCAAAGGTGATGTCGACACACTAGAAGTATGACTCAGTCAGCCAGCCGCAACTGCACCGGACGACGCGAGAGGGCGTGGACAGTGGAATCAAGGAGCTTACGTTGTACAAGGCGGCACCGTGCTGAGCAGCCTCGATGATCTGGATGGTGGCATTCTGCCCCACGACGGCGGTATAGTTGGCCGGAAGAGGCACCTGAGGCATGCAGATGCTGCCATTGTACCGCTCATTGTTTGGGCCCGTGATGCCGAACATGGGCTGCATGACCAAGGAGTAGTTCAGGGGCGCGGTGCCTTCGCCCAGGTTGATGTAGATGAAGGCTTGCGAATGGCCGCTGAACCAGCCCGGTTGGAGGCCGACGGCGCCCCCTTTCACCGGCCATTTGGTGCGGTTGCTGGACATGGGCATTCCTCCACCTGTTTGAGAAATGTCAGCTCTGTAGGGATCGGGTGCGTTTGAGGAAGGGCAGTACATGGATAGATCCATTGCATGCCAAATGGATAGGTGTTGTCTGATCCCACGCCCAGCCCTGAGGTCTCCCCCACGGTACCATTCGTCTGCAGGTTATCGCCTCGCCAGCCGGGATACGTTATGACGGTGTGGGCGGAGGTGAGGGTGGAAAGGAGAGAGAGCAGGACAGCGGCGGCGAAGGATGTGCGGAGCATGGCGAGGAATGGTGAACGGAGCCAGGGAATTGTGCTGGAGCAGTCGCACGAGTCAGGCGATGAATGTCAGTCAAGACAGCAGCGGCCGTGAAGATGGAGAGCGAGCCAGGTGGTATCAAGTGGTAGGTTCTGAAACGATGATACCAAAGGGCGCACAAGAATGTCACAAGATGGTGAGATGAGTATGGAGAGCGGGGGGCAATGAATCCAACTGCAGATGGAGCATTGAATAGTCTAATAATGGGAATATGCAGGCCCACATTGGACGAAGAAGAGGACTAGGACAAGTGAGAGTACGGAAGAATAATCAGTGAGAGACACGCTCTCGGCGGCAAACACCAATCCAGGTGAGGTGGGAGCGTGGGAAGTGGGAAAGGGTAAGCAGCAGAGCGCGCACACTTGATGCAGGGAACATCGAATCAACTGTCAGGCTGCATTGCTCGATTGCTGTGGAAAAATGGCTTCAGCGCTTGCAGGTCCTCGTCAACAAAAGTCTCCTCTTCAAGCTTAAGGGATGGAGCCCGATATTGCAGATGATGTGACCAATGAGATCTGAGAAGCGGCCATCAGGTACCGCATTCCAGACTAGAATCCATCATTAGTCTCGGAGCTCTGGCTTGATAATCCGTTTAGTGTGTGTCGTGGGTGCAGATCTGGCGCTTAGAAGTGAAACCGGTGATGCTATTGGCTCACGAGCCAGGAGTCTGCAGATGGCACTTGACAGCCAATTCAGCTTGCGCTTGGCACTTCTGTTTTATCGATAACAACGAGAACCAGAAAAGTAAGTGATCGATCTCACCAGCCTCACGTACTATAGCAGTACGGGGCAAATCTATGTCAAAATCGTCTGCAAAGTCCAATGGAGCCAAAGACAAACGCCAAAAAGTGATTGACGCACAGGGTTGGACGCACGTCGTTCGCGGACCCAAGCTTGCACATGCTCATCAACGTCTTGTCACTGGCTTGGATGGATTGAGTATTAGCCCTGTACCCGATACCGTTGATTTGCGAAAGATTCTATCAAAATATGACAAGTTCTGGACGAGCTCTCCAGCCTGTGGAAAGCTCCTCACAGTCCTGGAGGAAGAGGTCATTCCAGCCGCCGAGGTCACCATCCACAAATGCATCTGTCTAGGTCTGGGTAGCTTGTCGGACGGTCGTGAATCTTCCAGGTTCCAGTTCGCGACTCTGTCAAGCATTCTCTGTTTGCTGAATCAGAAGAGCCGAGTCGGTCAAGTCATCTTTCAAGATCCAGCCCTCACTCGCTCTGACATGGAATATCTGGAAACCCAGGGCCATACCGTGGTGGCATCTCCCGCCGCCTTTGATCTTGTCGATCCGAACACCTTCTTGTTCGCTCCTCACCTGGAACATGAGTGTTACGCAAAAGCCGTGCAGAAGCATCTTCCCGCCATTACGATTGGGAGTGATGTTGATGCCTTGCTCGAAGGCACCTGCATCCCGAGCGATCATCAAGTAGGAGATCTTGACACGTATAACATCTTCCAGCGCTTCAGTGCAGAGACCAAATGTTACCCAATGCCAAAGTTCGAGCAGGATCCTTGGTGCTTGTTCACCTCGCTATACTGGAGATCCCATCCTGCAGATGGATCCCAGAACCTCCCATGGACCATGGAGTGCCAGCTGATGGACTCTCCGTGTTTTTACAGCGCATGAATCTAAGACATATTCACTCGTACAAAGCAAGGCAGATGAGATACCCAATGACCACGCTATGCTTCCAAAGCAACGACATCTTATCCAATCCGTCGTCCAAACTAGTCAACCATTTTGCCACCGCAATCCGGTATCTTCAATCCAGGCTTCAATTTCCTACCAGGATCCATGAGACCCCATTGGTCTTCCCATTCCTTCCCCTTGGTATTAAATCGCACCTTCCAAGGTTCGTCAAATGCTTCAAACCTGCAGGGAACCTGGATCAGCTTCGGCCCCCGCTGTGACAATTTCAGGAGCGGGCGGGTTTACTGACCAGAAGTAGCTTGTGGAGTTGGCTAGACTTTGGCAGATGAAACTATCCATGAAGGTGTTCATCTCGTCAATGCCGGCCACGCTCCCTTGTGCGCAARTGGTCGCATCAGTCCCACAGTCAGTACCGCCGCCACTCGGCCAACCAACTTCGCTGATCACGTTCTTTTTGGTCGTGCCCTGGGTAAGGCTGATGTCATGACCTTGCCAAAAAGTCCACGTCCATCCCTGGTTTCAGAAGGCTGGTCAGCTGACAGGACGGATCTACACCGTTGCTCCTACACATATGCCGAAGCAGAGCAACGGGTCATGGATATCTGACTCAGGGGAAGAATCAAGGGTTTATGCCAACGTACTGCCGCTTCCTCTACTGTGACCCCGGCAAAGAAGGGATGGATGTTTGACATGACCACATCAACTTTCTCTGCGAGCTCGGCCGTCCAGTCATCGCCCAAATCCGATGTTGCCACCGGCAGGTCGATCTTATTCTTGGTGAAGTTCTGCTTCGTGTCCGAGAGGATCGTTCCGAGTTTGTCGATCGTCATATCTGGTGAACGAAGCAAGTCAGCTCGGGTCTGTGGCATTCATAATGGCAGCAAAATGTCAATCCGGAGAGGCCCATCCTACGCCTCCCGAGCCAAAGGCGTTTCAGACGTCGATGACGATCATACGTACCTTTTCGATACAGGACTTCATTGCCGATGATCACACCTGCAAAAGGATCTGCGCCATTCTTTGCCTAAGCCAGGTGACATTTAGCATGGAATCAGGGTCTGCTTTTGTTGATTGCTTACGAGAATGTCGTTCATTGCACCGAGTCCACGATCAGTGGTGGACTGGTTGCCATCGAGCCAAACTCCCAGCCAGACCTTGATATCAGGCAGGGCTAGCTTCGAGATGGCATGAAGCACCATTTCGGTCTGGTTGCAGTCCGTGCCGTAGAGTCGAATGGTATTCGTGAGCTGTGAAAGGACGGCAACATCCCTAGTGACATTGTTTTGGCTTGGTGGATACGTGAGACAGTCCGGATACTGAGCACCGAAAGGCGTGTAATCCATGCCTGGGAACACTTTGTGTAGATTTACGTTATTCATCAGCTTCTTAATCTCTGCCGAATCCTTGTCCAAGTCTCCATTGCCGTCATCTTGGGCTGCTGATACCGACGACGTGGAAGGGTCGCCATTGCCGTTCGAATTCTTACTCCTTGTAGCGGCGATCGCACCCCCAACCACAGCGCCAATGATGGCCAAGGCAATCAGAGCTCCAATGATCCATCGTAGCCGCTTTCTCCCCGACGTCTGCCGGCTAAGCCACTCGCTTTTTTCCGCCCCAGGCTGATGCATTGGCAGGGCGCCGACAGGGCCATACTGCCCGCTAGCATCCCGACCCCTTTGCGGAGTCGCCTTGCGCCCCACCAGGCCGCCAAGGGCCCCAAGAAATCCCCCCGTACCGGCAGCAGCAGGAAGATTGCTCGGGGGTTGACTGCTCAAGCCAAGTGCAGACCGTCTCCGAGACACTGGTGCGGCCATCATGTCATCTCCGTCGTCATCGATCTCGTCAGGGTTGATGTCGGCGCGCGAGACCCGATCATCCCAGACGGTGGAATAGCGATTGTAAGGGTTGTCGGTATAGCTGTGGCCCCTGATCGCTGCCGGGTCCTGAAGCATGCTGGCGCTTGAGAGCTGTTCCCTAGGCGGTGGCCGGCTGGGGGATTGGCTCCAAGACCTTCTGCCATCCTCAAACGGATTCGACCGTCTAGAAGGGGTGGGGGACTCGAATGGGTCCCCTCCGTACGAGTCTCTGAAACGAGGCTCGGGTATGTAGGGCGTATCTGAGCCTGTTGTATTGAAGCCACGCTCAGTTGGTAGGTGGCCTGGTAGCTGATCTCTTTGGGCATCCTCCACAGCATCCAGGCCACTTTCCCGTTGGTGTGTGTTTGCCACTCCAAGAGCAACGCCAGCTATTCCGCCTCCAACGGCATTCTCCCCCATATTGTCCGCTCCCGGAGTAGTCGTGGAGGCTGTCCTGTTTGAAGTGGTATGGTTCAGCTGCTCTTGCCGAGTACTCAGCGGTGGAAGGTTGTACGATGAGGTAGGATTGGAACGATGTGCTGGCGTTGGCGGTGGATCATTCGCCGTAGATTGATGGGGAAAGTCCGCAGGCTGTGGGGTCGATCTCGGAATGGTTGCGAATGCACTTCCGCTCAGACTGCCTTCTTGATCGTCATCATCGAACGAAAAGCTCCGTCCAGGCTGTCTTGCCATGTTCTTCGAGGTTGAGGATTTGATTTATGTGTGACAAGGCTGGCAGCTTGCTGTGTTCAGGCCAAGTCCATATTTAGCCCCAACTTTTCTCTTGGAAGGCTTGACCATGGATAGCCCGTGATGGAGTGGAGGAGAGAGTTGCCCAAGAAGACAACGGAAAGTGTGCGCAAGAATGACTGGAAAACAGTGAATACGAGAACGTCCTGATTCTGTGAATGTTGGTCCGTACAATAAGTGCTAAAAATAGGCTATTCGTGTTTAGCCTTGTTTACGCCGGCCCACCAGGCTGGACGCACCAGGGCACCCAGGGAAACCGTTGGCGCACGGACTTGTCGCCACGTTCCGATCCTCGTGCTTCAACTCCTTTTTCTTTGACCTTGGCCATATATTGTGCCAGATTGTACGCCCCCGGCGAACGATAGTCTAGTTTCCAGTCTACTATACTTTGTCCGGGAAATGCACAAGCATTCGTATGCGCAAACTTCGGAGAAAGATATGTAAGCGATATATACAGGAATTGACCACATAATTAAGTATCTGTGCAAGTTGCACCCTGCCAGAGAAGAATACTGCTGCCGTTGAGACTTGTTTACACCATTCAGTTTGARGCTACAAGATGTCCAGGGTATCCCAAATGAAAATCAACAAGAACGTCTTCCAAAATACCAAATTACGACCTGCGCCGTGGCGTTATGGTGAAAAAAGTGGACGGGCTGTCAAGCATGCAGACCAAATGCCTTGCGAAGCATGGGAAATTTCCTCTTCTTCTCTGCCTTGACCGCTCCATCCGTAGCTTTAGAGATGACGGTCCTCGCGCCTTGTTCTGTCACTCTCCGACCCCCAGCATCTGGTCGGTGGATTGGCGACGTAGGCCCAGGGCCGTCAGACGTTCGAGGTCGGCTGACCGCTGCGCTCTTGGCTTGTCCCGCAAGGTTGCCAGACGGCCAGGAGACATCACCCGTGCTCGTCAATCGTTTGGGCGTGTGGCGTCGTTGTAGCTTTGGGGGTTTGGGGCTTGCTTGCGCACTGCTTGGCTGGCTCGTCCCCATCGTGCTAGGAGACCCCATGCCTGCTGCTGCCGCCTTTTTCGAAGGTGTAGCGGCCGGGCTAGGTACAGCCCCCTCCGGCAGACTCCCCATTGGAGCGCTCGATTGGGGAGACCGTTCACTTGCAGCCTGACGCGTGCGGGACGCCTCGTCCTTCCGTCTACTGCCCAGGCCTCCGAAGAACGAGCGCTTCTTCCGTTCCTTCTCTGCCGCCTTTTTGGCCTGTAAGCCCATTCCCATGCCAGTCGTTGCGGGCTCATCACCAGGAGCGACCCGAAGAGATCCCGAGGCGAGCGCATGGCCTTCCGGGAGGGCGCTGCGTGCACTGATGCTTGTGGGTTGCGTGTCATTCGACTTGCCGCTGGTGGGTCCTCCAATATTCTCGGTCGAGGAATCCTCCAGATCAGTAGAATCGCCTTCGTCGATCCGACGTGGAATGCCTCGCACGGGGGCAAGACTGTCTGGCTCATCATCGTCGCTCGAGTCTTCAAAGCGACTGCTCCTCATACGAGGTAATTCCTCGTCACTTGAGTCTCCGAATCGACTAGGCTGTGCCGAAGGGTTCGTTTCTGCAGACTTCTCTTCGCCAATCTTCGGCCTGGAGCCTAAACCAAAACTGAACCTGGAAGGCGATTTCGTCCGGCCTGCTGCGGTAGAGTCTATCGAATTGCGGAGCGACTTCGGTTTTGTTTTGCCAGCGTCAAGAGAGCTCCTCATCGAAGTTCTCATGCCACCGCCGGGACCGACAGCACTGAATGGTCGCCTGCCGCCGGGAACAGCAGGAGAGGCAGTCCGCGAAGTGAGAGAGCCGGCACGATCTGCATACTGAGACGCGTCCTTGCTTGTACTTTGGCTCCTCATTGTTCGCTTCATCTGGTACCGACCAGTATCTGTTGTTGATGCACGAACTCTTTTGAAGCTGCTATCAGAGTCGCTATCATTGGCTTTATTATTGGTCACCTTGGATTTAGGGGCGAGGCGTTTCTGCCGTGCATTGACTGGTGTCAGGGAAGCCTTGGATTGGGTACCAGAGCCTGCGGTAGCAGGGCCAGTAGTCACAATCGTCGGATCTCTGCTGTAGTCAATCATTGGAACTGCAGAGGTCGGGCGTGCCTTTCCACGCAAGGAGTCCTTTGAACCTGCTGACTGTGTGTTGGYTGACTGCTTCATTCCCCCTGGCCCAGACCTGGGTGGCGGCGGCTTAGCGCTCCGCTTGGAAGAAGATTCTGCATCTGAGCGTGGACGAGCCTCGTATGTACCGCTAGGCCCTGCAGAAGCTATACTCTTAGGTTTTTGCGTGCCTGCAGCTGTTGTCGGGACATCATTGGGCTTGACGTGTGGYTGAGCATTTTTGGTCTTTTTCTTCTTCTTGACGACTGAATCGTTTCCTCTCATGGTGCGGTCCGGAATGATTCGCTCATCAACTGCTCCTGGGAGAGCTGCATGCTCCAGCTGCTGTTTTCGTGCCTGTGACAGCCCCGACCAATACGCTTGAGCTCTGTCCCAATCACCCTCATGAGGTGGTTCAGCATCCTCAGTACCTTGATTCGTTGACGCCGCTCTCTGTGAAAGTCCCTCTGTAGGATTTGGCGTTGGGCTGATCGGAGGCGGCTTAGCCGGTACAGAGAAGTCAGGACTGGCGGGGCTTTCAACGATAGCGTTGATCGACCCAAAGCCATCTCCTTCGTTCTCGCTCTGGTCCTCGGCCGCATCGCTGTAGATACTGCCATCATCCGCCGACTCTTCACCACTGTGAGAATCGATCTGAGTACGCAAAGCATCTGCTACTTCACCAACGTGTGGTGACCCTGCTTCGTGTTGGGACGCAGCTTCTGGAGGCTCAGGTTCTGCAATTCCAACAGTGGCAGGAGTGGCGGGTGTAGATGGGCGATCGCTAGTTTGAGTAGGAGGAGCATCCTCGTGAGCAGCGAGTGCTGGGAATGCAGATTGAGAACTTGACAATTCAGCTGCAGCATCATTGCCTTGCCCTTCTTCTTCCGGCTTTGTGCTTGGCACCGCACCTGGGCCTGGGAAGCCTCCCGGCATCCCAAGCCATCCATTCTGGTCGTTCGTACTTTCAATACCAGGAGTCGCAGGCAAGACCGATATGGATGGCACAAGACCGGTAGAAACTTCCGTGGGTTCTCGAGCGTGAGGCGGTTGATTAACGGCTTCTGCCATAGTATCCTTTGTCTGGCGTTGTACTGTGGTCACAGCAGTGCCCAGCGTTTGCCCATCGACGGACGCTTGGTTGCTAGAGACAACATGATTGCTCGCGGGACTAGTGAGAGTGGAAGAGCCTTGCTGTTTTATGTCGCCAGTCGGACCAGGAGGTATTGGAGCTGAAGCTTCGACTTCGTTGGCGGTGGCATCCTGAGACACCGGCGCGCCAGCAGTAGAGGTTTGCCCCTCCTCAGGGACTGACATTCCTTGATCTGTAGAAGCAACTATGGGCTTCGTAAGTGCAGATTCTGCCTGCTCCTTTCGGCTCCGAACACTTCCGAAGTGCGGCAGGACTGGTGTTGGCTGAATGACTTCCTCGTCCTGCTCGACTTCTGGCGGATCAGAACTCATTACGTTGTCTGACAGGGAGGTCCAATACTTTGGCCTCGATTGATCCTGAGGGCTCAAGATGACTGGAGAATTGATAGGGACAGCATCGGCTGCTTGGCCCACAGAGATGGAACTGTCGTCGAAACTGACTCTTGCGGGCTTCCTGATCTTCTCCGAAAGCCTCTCACCGTCTTCCGAGAGTGCAGAGCCTGTGTCAGAGGTTTCACCAATCTTCCGACCTTTGCTGCGGCTGATGGCAGGGGATTGTCCCCGAGACGGTGAGTGTTTTAATGCAGACTTTGCCGGCGACACAGATCGCGCTGGAGGCTGGTGCTTTGTTCCATCTGGGCTGTCATAAACTGGTTGAGCTGAGAAATGTGCAGCCCTTGACGGGCTAAGGGATGTTGGCCTGGACGGAGAGGGCACCTCCAGAGACGGCGCGTCTTTGACGTACTGTTTTCCAGGTAGGCTGGAAGATTTGCCATGCTGAGGTTGTTTTGACACGGCCTTGGAGCTATTTGCAGGCATAAAAGTCCCGGTTGCCCCTACTTTCGCATTCTTGGGTGTAGCCTTTGCGTTATACGCCAAAGGCTCTTCCTTCTCTTCACCTTCACGATCTTCGCGTACAATTGAGGGTTGCTTTGTGAGGAAGCCTGTAGATCTTGCACTGGGCTTACGAGATCGGTCGGTTGTACTGCTCACGTCTGACAGCACAGAGTCTGTATCAGAAGGATAAGCATTGCCAAATCCCTCGTTTTGTTCGCGATCAGGAAGCATGCCGGTCGGAGCAGTCATCTTCTTTTTCTTTTTCTTTGCTTTTAGTGGACCAAGTGTCTGATTCTGCGCGACCTCGGGGACAGTCCTGGGCGCGAGGCGATCCGCTGAGCCTTGAGAGGAGGAAGCACTCRTTTCCTCCCTAGTCAGACTGCCAATCACCAGAGGTGGTTTGAGAGGGGCATCTTCAGCCTTGGTAGATTGCAATGACATCTTTGTCTTCGCTGGCGGGTTTTGTGGAGACCCGGCGGGATTTTCCAATGGGCTAAGACGCAATCTTCCTGTCAACGTCTCTACTTCTGGAGGCGGGGAACGTACGCGCCCCTCGTTTGGTGACGCCGTAATCGGGGTATTCTGCGGGCTCATGGGCCGGGAAAAGTTGACTGATGACCGGTTTGTTGCCTGGTTGGCTGCTTGCTGTGCCTGACCCACCTTTTCCACTTCGAGTGCTTCACTTGTGAGTATTTTGGATGCTGGTGCGGATCCATGTCCTCTTGCAGGCCTGGTGTTACGGCCAGTTGATGCACGTGGGGAGGCAGGATTGTTGTTGGGAGAAGATTCGATACTAGCTGAACGGGTACCCTGTTTTCGAGGTAGCGGGGAAGGAGAGGCGTAGCGTTGCGGAACCAAAGGCACCGGAGGGGCCACATCACCCGAGTATTTCGGGTAGGGCCCATGAGAAGACGCAGGGCGCTCTGGTCGGTTTGGAGACGGCTCACGGAAGGTTCGGTCGGTCATAGATCCACCACTTCCACGTCGCTGCAAACCTCCAGGTCGCGTGGGGACACTGCCAACAGAAGTGACGGAGTCACGTCTTTGCATACGCTTGGTTTGTACTTGGCCCACGGGTATAGGACTTGCTGTGTGGGAGCGAAGCGCAGCCGCCGCCGCTGATGCAGAGAGGTTTGCATTGGAGGCTCGATTCGCAAGGAAGGCCTGGCTTGCTGCCAGGGCGGCAGCAGCGCTGGGTGTCGTTGATCCA
The DNA here is from genome assembly GCA_001956345.1 of Ramalina peruviana. Taxonomy (NCBI): domain Eukaryota; kingdom Fungi; phylum Ascomycota; class Lecanoromycetes; order Lecanorales; family Ramalinaceae; genus Ramalina; species Ramalina peruviana. The sequence goes on along the minus strand of MSTJ01000014.1, from coordinate 41,541 downwards.
GGTCGAGGCTTACCAACGTCAGCTTGGGAGATTGGTTCGATGGGAATAATGATTCATACAGGATTGGAGGCGGATCTTTTGCGTCGAAACATCTTGGCTTACGATGTAGGCTGTACCTCCAGCGAGGCTGACGTCTTTCAAAAATGCTCTGCTTCGAACGTGTAAGTCATCGTCCAAGTTTCACAAGCCAAGCTCCATTAGATTTGCGCGACTCGATCATCCGGGGGTCGGCGCGTTCTTAACATGACATAATGAGCTCAGGAGAAGTTTCTTCTCGGCGCAAAATGGCGGGGAGGCCACTTTAGAGTGAAGCAATAATGGACTCAAGTCTTGCAGATGATAGCACAGTGGTGACGAAATAGTTACAGACACCAAATTTGGCGCAGTAGCTGCTGTAATTGCTGGAGTTGCTGAAGATTGAGGTTGACTTTCAGACAATATGATGAGATTGTCGGAAGATTCGCTGTTCTCGACTGTACTATTCTCCAACAGGTAAAGAGCGCTTAGTCATTGATAAATTCCGGCCGTAGCCTGGATTGGCGATGTATGGGCAAGATGGGCAAGATGGGCAAGACCACTTCATGCTTCTCATCTCTCTCATACAACACTAGATCTGCCCAATATAATCTCGGTAAGCTGCGAATGATCAGTGACATTTTAAGGTACGCCACACCCAATGTTTAAGCCTCAATGCCTAGGGACAGGCGACTGACTATTGAGGTAGCCTCTTCAAACAATTGACCGTATACTCTTCGCTGTGCTCTGTTACATCATGGGGAAGAAGCTCGTTGCAAGCTTGAAGCAATTCTTGACCTTTCATATTGTTAGAGAGCATAGCAACGGTAGAGCGACTCTGCGCCATAATCAATACTGTTCTCACTGATCACGACGGTGATACTTGATGGGAATTAGCTCACGCGGAACATGCTCCTTGCTGGCGCATCACAAGGGCTGCCTTTACCCGCTCTCGTCATATTTGAATTGACTCAAGCTTGGAACATGAGCCAGTCTGACCCTACTCAAATTCCCGGCTTTCTCCAATATCGCAAACATCAAAGACGCCCTGCTCAGCAAGTCCCACCTTACTCAGTGCCTTCTTGAGAAGTCGCGGAGGCTCCAGGACATCTTCTTCTGTGAGTACCCCTACACAAATGATACCGATTAGCCGGTCGCAAACGTTCAGATGGAGGGGTCGCATGGATGACGACGGGAAAACTCGATCAACGACCTCTGGCGCCGAGAGGGCTTGCTCACAGTCTCGTGAACATTGCTTGAATATGGGCCTTGAACAGAGATATCACTCACAAGTGCCCCAATGAATGCCCATTGCTCTTTTACACTTCGTGTCCAGAAAAATGTTCACACTATCGAAGGGATTGGCGTGCATGGGGGACATGATGAAGCGCGGTGAATATGCGCCCACAGGTATTAGCCCGAGGTCAAATGGTCCCCGTAAATCTCCGATCTCTTTGAAAGCTGGACAATGAGGGTAGTCATGATCAGGACCGTAATCATCGGCCTCTTCAGGAAGCTCAGGCACAGCACGATATCCGGTGTCGCCACCGAACCAGATCTTCTTTCCCCCACTCTGTACACTCCAACTCGCCCACAAAGTTCTGCCTTTGTCAAATCCTGTGCGAGCACTCGTGTGCTGGCAAGGCAGACAACCAATTCGCGCCTCCAAGATATCGTGCTTCTCTTCGGCTTTCGTACTGGCATTCACACCAACTGTAGCAGCATGTTTTTCCGACGAATCTTTCGTCTTCAGGACCATGTCGCGCTCTTCCCACCAGTCTAATTCAGTGACCTGGCTTACACCGGACTCCGTGAACCAATGTTTGTTACCCAAGGGACAGAAGAAGTGGGCGTTCGGATGCTTGTTCTTTATCTTGATGATGGTTGGATGATCCAGGTGGTCATAATGATTATGAGATATCACGACAGCGTCGACGATGGGGATATCCTCAATAAAGCAGGGTGCCTTGGTATATCGCTTTGGACCCAACCAGGAGAACGGACTACACCGTTCGCTGAAGACTGGATCAAACAGGACACGCAAGCCACCAGGGAACTCAACAAGATAACAGGCATGACCAAGCCAGGTAGCCCGGAGAGTGCTGGTGGTCCTATCGGGAAGGAAGCTTGGTTTTACTACTGTGACCGTTGGGGGTGTTGTGTCTGGCGATTTTCCCTTGCCCGATAACTTGCGCCTGTTGTAGAGTTAGGCTGGTTTTCACGAGAAGCTCGATCGTCATTACCAGGCCATCGCTCGCCCAATCGCGGGCCCGGACATTTCATGCCAACTATCCTAAGCCTATGTCAGTACCGCTTCGACAATATCCTCAAATTTTGCGAACCCAAGGGTTGGTAAATCCTTTCCCATCTTTCAGATGATGCCTCTTCTCCCCAGCCGCTTCAGGCGTTGCGGCCGTGATCGATGCAGCGGAAATTGTTGCAGCGTACAACGCAGCTGCAGTTCCAGAGCCTGACATCTCAGGTGATGTTGAGAAGCAGCGGGAAGGGGAGGAAACGCGCTTGATGGAGAAGATGGATTGGCGTAAAAGTGCCAACATGGAATAAGCACGAAAGGTCAAAGCCGTAGCAGGAGATCCATTATATCAAGCTTGAACAACACCTTCCAGGCTGCAGTATTGCTGACGACGGTGCGTGCACCGTATCCGGTCTTTGTCATGTCAGCTAGGAGCTGGCTGTATGAGAGGACCGACGTAAGGATATGATAGGGTACAGGCAGGTACATTCTATACGGAATAATATGAAGAGGAAAGCCCGAGGGCCGACAGCCGGCTTTGAGAGTGCGTAATTTCCATCACGAAATACGAATATATCGTCATGATGGTTTTGGTTGAATGGCGCTTGCTTGGCCGAGTTGACCTCTTGATATGTCATGAGGCTGTTTATGCCGATCCATAGGGCGCCAAAGCATCTACACCATTGGCCATGACTTCCTTTGAATCTTGCATTCTGTTGGTATGGAAACAGTGTCTGTCGCTGCGGAGACAGTGAACCAAGAGCAAAACCATGGCACCATCAGCGCGACTCCAGAGGGGTCTGGTGCTGCCCTTGTGAATGAACGAGCGACTGTCCTCTCACAGATCAGCCAGAATCCTTTCTTCACTGCMGTGAGTTTGTGCGATCCTATGATGTCTGGCCCATGCTGATGAGATTGCATAGGGTCTTGGTCTCGCTGGACTCGGAGCTGTCATTGCTGGTGCGCAAAAAGGTATCAGACAAGGCGCCGCTCTGCTCAAACGGCGTCTTCTCGTCGATCTCGAAATCAGTGTCAGAGATGAATCATACCCGTGGTTTCTTCATTGGATGACAGCTCATCAGCGAGCTCAACTGCGCAAACATCCCCTGAACGACCTCGAGCGCAGCTTTTCGCAAAGGCTTCTCCGGCGTTTCACACCTGGCTTACATCACCTGTCGATCAAGACCGACAAGGTTGAGCATACCAATGGCTCCGTTCAGACTCAATTTTCGTTGATACCTGGTCCTGGCAAGCACATACTGAGATTCAGGAATGCTTTCCTCATGGTCGACCGCGTTCGTGAGACAAAATCCATGGACATAACCCAGGGCCGTCCTTGGGAGACTATCACGCTGACAACACTCTATTCAAAACGTCACATATTTGAGGATCTCTTCAAGGAGGCACATTTGCTTGCTCAGCAATCTACCGAAGGCAAGACCATCGTGTACACGACAAGAGGTGCTGCCTGGGAAAAGTTCGGAGAGCCGAGGAGGAAAAGGCCTCTGGAGTCCGTTGTCCTGGACCAGGGTGTCAAAGAGCGTGTACTTGGTGATGTGAAGGACTTCCTAGTTAGTGCAAAATGGTACTATGATCGGGGTATACCGTACAGACGTGGATACCTGCTCCATGGACCCCCAGGCGGCGGGAAAAGCTCGTTCATCCAGTCCTTAGCAGGAGAGCTCGATTACAATATTGCCATGTTGAATCTGAGTGAAAGAGGCCTGACAGATGACCGCCTAAGCTACCTCCTGACTATCATACCACGGAGGACCCTCGTGCTACTTGAAGACGCAGACGCCGCATTCAGCAATCGACGTACACAAACCGACGCTGACGGCTATCAAGGGGCAAATGTGACGTTTTCAGGCTTGTTGAATGCCTTGGATGGGGTGGCCAGCGCCGAGGAACGCCTGCTGTTTCTCACGACGAATCACGTCGACAGACTGGATGCGGCTCTTGTCCGACCAGGTCGTGTTGACATGACGGTGAGAGTTGGGGATGCAACAAGGTGGCAAGCCGATAAGCTCTGGGTTCGATTCTATGGCGAATTGGAATCGCAGGGCTTGTACAAAGCCCGTTTCCTGCTTCGTCTGGAGGAACTTGGGCTCATTCAAGGCGAGGATCCCTCAAGCGCTAGGCCTAGGTCAAGTACCAGCACCGCAGCACTGCAAGGTTTGTTTTTGTACAACAAAGATAACATGGAGGGCGCCATCGCTATGGCCCATGATCTCCTCCCCGTTAAGTAACACACCTTATATGCGCTCCTTCATCGCCTAAAGGGCATAGGGCATATCGAACAGCTTCACCTGCTGCCTGGAACATTCCAACGGTCGAAGTTCTTGGCATTGTTTTGCATGACGTCGGTGGGGTGATCTCATTATTCAAGTTACACAAATCTTGGTATGGTCCACATGACCCAAGACATGACCTGATGTGTTGATGCTTTACTGAATTCATTCTCTCCTATTATTACAGCGCTCCGGGTCTTGGGCACATTCAACCATCCTTCCTTATTTCAAATATTACGAAGCCGTTGTCCCTTGAACTTTCAGCAAAACAGATACGTCATGCTAGAGCTTCTCAAGCAAAAGCGGGCCAAGTCACCGGCTGCACGTGAAAGCGTTGAGGCCCCCGTTCTGACTGAGGCAGACGAAGAATTCCTTCAAAGGATTGCCTCCGAGGGTAGCCCGCCCGACCTACCAGAGCGTCCACCCCCGTTACCTGCCAGACCCCAAACAGAAAGTCTGCCTGAGGCTGGCAATCCAGAAGGAAACAACGCACAGATTGCACTTCTGGATGGCGCACAGAGAATCGCACTACCYAAAACCCCAGATGTCCCCGAAAGCATAGACGAACCTTCGTCCGCTCCCGAGATCCCGAACGCTGACCGTGAGAAGGAGCACGTGAAGAACAGGAAGTCCAAATGGAGCTGGATGCGCAGAGATAGCAGAGATGCCAAACGAAAGGCGACTGCCACCGGTCTAATGAGCGCTGCGGAAGGATTGAAGACACCAGATGCCGTGCCTAATGAAGACCATATCGTGTCGGATCCTGAAGCGCAGAGGGAAGAGGCCGAGATGTCGGATGTTCTCGAACAGCTCAACCTAGCTGCCGTCAATAATCGAGTCTTCTCCCTGTCGAAAGAATCGCAGGAGTTGCTGCAAAAGTAGGTTCTTACTGTCTGCATCGTAGGCGATGCGCGTACGGCTGACACCACGCTCTCATCAGATTTACTTTGGTACTCAAAGACCTGACCAATGGAGTGCCGACTGCCTATTCCGATCTTGAGTCCCTGCTCACCAACAGCGAGGACCAGATACAGAGGTCTTATAGCCACTTACCTGACTGGCTGCAGAAGTTGGTTGAGCAATTGCCCTCAAAGATGACCAAGTCAATCGGTCCAGAGGTGCTAGCGGCATCTGCAGAGAAGCATGGCGTCAACGCCAAGTATGCCAATATGGCTGCCAAAGGGGCTGAAAAGGCAGGTGTGAAGTTCAGAGTGCCTAGTCTGAAGGATCTTGTCACGAAACCCGGTGCGGTTGCCGCATTGTTGAAGACCATCCTCAACTTTCTTAAGCTGAGGTTCCCGGCCTTTTTGGGGATGAACGTGCTGTACTCACTAGCACTGTTTGGTCAGTCTCGCTCCTTTGAGTCGCCTTGTTGGGGCAGAATCTTAACGTTCAGCAGTACTCCTTTTCGTTTGCTGGTACTGCCATAAGAGAGGGCGCGAGGTGCGACTTGAAAAGGAGCGACTTCTGACCGAAGGAGAGATCGAGAAGCTTGGGGAGTCTGGATCTGAGGTAACTTCGCCCGACGATACACCAGGCCCACCAGGCCAAAGGTCGACGCTCGACGACGACGTTTTCCGCCAGCAAAGCACCAAGGCTGGTTCGAGCCATCAGCACAGGGGCGAGATCCGCTCAAGCGACGAAGTTGTCAACTGATTGTCCCGAGCCAACGAACACGATGCTCGGAAAAGAACAGGCAAAGGCGATTACGTGTGATACCGGTCTCTCCGAAGGAAACAGCAGTCAGGCTCAAACCTGCCACCTTCGATTCTAGAAGTAGTAAGAGGTGGCTTCGGAAAGAGGAGGTTTGTTCTCGACATGCGGCGATTTGTTAATCACGCAGGAAGGCTGTATGACAATCCAAACATACATGGCACCGCACCGGCAGGTCCTGACCTTACCTATGCAATCTTACATCTGAGGTAATGCTCGTCGTGACTGCGGAGCAACCTGGTGAACCTCACGCACATGTACTTCGCTCGCTGAAATCAACACTACGTATCCTCTCCTATCTAGCATCGCTCATCTCACGACAGTGGTCTCTTCCAAGCAGAAAGCCCCTTTCATGGTGCATTGCACTGCGGCGCCTCGGCTCCACCACTCAGCCCGCAACGAGGTAATTATTAATCCAGTAACCCTTGCAAGAGCATGCATTTGCCATCAGAACGAGGTATTACAAAGATTCACGACCTTGCCTGAAGCCATGCTCAGCTGACGATCTTCTCCCTGTTGAATTGCCAAAGAGTCCACCTTGGAGGCAAAGACGGGGCACAATTCCGCCCAAAAAGCTATCGGCATGCAGGCTGGCGGCGCATTTGACCAAAAAGGGCACGATATGAACCGAGAGGGGCTTCGCGTTGTGCTTGTACCCTTACACATATTTGCTTATTCATGCGGAACAGAGACAAATTTGGGCTCGGCAAAKTCTGAGCGGGAGAAAAGCAACTTCATGCTCCAGCAGCAAATTCTCTTACGCTGACTCGCGGGTAGCARAACAGATGGGACAGTAGTATTACTTTCAGCTCGAGGCTGCTGCGAAGCAGTCGAAATATCAGCCCAGGAATGATGGTCGCCAGTTCACTAGTCCAAGCCCCTACTTCCTATTTCCTCTACTGCGACGGCGAGCCGGATTGCTCTGCTCGACGAAGGTATAACAATTGCATCTACCTGAGTTTCATGTTATAGTGTCGTGCGGCCYAGCGACGACGGGAAGAGCCTATACAGCTGGGTTGGTCTACATCTTCTGGGCGTGAGTTGCGAAAATTGCGATCTATTGATGGGCACTTCACATGTTCAATCGTGGGGATTCCGAGAGCTGTACTGTGCGCAATCCCAAAGAATACAATTATGTGACCTTGAATCTGCATGAGCCAAACCAAAAGATTGACTGGCTGTGAAATGTTGTCTGGATAGCCTTTGGGAACGATGGGGCTAAAAAAAGACCGGCGCATCGCTCGGGTCCTTCACTACGGAGGTCGGCACTAAAAGTCCTGGAGTACGCTAAGGTCTTGGCAAGTCTGTTATCTTTGTGGTATTATATCGTATCAGTATCACCGTAAATTATTTGGCGGCCTAAGGGGTGGCTCCCGATAAGCGTCCCCTAAATGTCCCGGTAGTAAATGGCCTAAGCGAGCCTTTAGGGAGAGGTCTTTAAGGGTCGTACCTGGGAGTAATCTGTACATTCTGTAGTACAGAAATATTACAGCTCAGAGTAAATAACGAGTGCGCGCAGATTTTAGCGTACTCCAGGACTTTTAGTGCCGACCTCCGTAGTGCGTTACAGACTTACACTTCTTCGTACCGTGATACCGTCCTTCTCCGCTTGTGTTAATCTTCGGTGCCGCTCAAGTCTCGAATCTCAATTACTCTCGACTCTTTGATTTTAGCGCCACTTGTGGAGTCATGGTACCTGTCTCAGGAATCGAAACTGTAACGGTATGAGGTTAGTAGATGGCAGGTATGGTGACCAAAGACAGGCGACAGGCTCGAGACGACTCCTGAGGCTTGGCCGTGTCAGCGACATGTGGTGGTGCCTCATTTGTGACTGCATGCAAAGTGCCAGTATGTGAGGACTGGAAGGTTCTGATTTTGCGAGCCATTGTGGGAACAAGGCCAGAATGTCTTTCCCACCACGGACTGAGCATATTGCTGCATAACGTCAGGGGCAAACCTTCAACGGAGTTCGGCAGCGACCCGTCACCACTGTGTTGCGCAATACTTACCCAGCACGTGATGCYCAGAGCTCTTGGCCAACAATTACTCGATCCAGTATTGGTGCGGCGCGTATGGCCACTGGCCAGTGCCAAGTCGCAAATCCCCACCGATGCGAGTGGCTGTATGTTGCGCCTTAATACGTAAGGTAAATAAAAGCAGAGGACGACTGCTCCACACCGGCAGGCTGGCCTGCGAGTAACACGGCTGGCAAGATGGACGGGATGGACGGGATGGACGGTACCTGCATGAGTAGCCAAGGGGAATAACAAGGTATCGTGCTACTACGACTCTACGAGCCTCTGACTGTACGAGTAGTAGCTAGTCTCGAGCCCAGCGCGTGGCCTAGCTCGGCGCATAATCCCTGCTTGTCCGTCGTTTCAGGCGCCGCTTCTCCACCATACGACGGCTCTCACAGCTCCCCTGAGTATTTCCGACCTCCAACCTTTACACACAGTCAAACACCGACCATCGTATTCCAACATGCCGGCTCTGGCCCTCGTGCCTGGCCTTCGCCGTGTCCTACGCGAGCCGCCATTGGCACCGTCCTATGTCTGAGACCGCACCATGACCGTATTTGGCATTCCCCTTGGTGTCATTGGACGGCCTGTCCTAATGTGAAACTGGGGTAGTCTCTGACCCCGAGTCCTATTCGACCGCATTATGGTCTGTTGCTGTCGACTGTGGCACACAATGATTTATATACAGCTGGTCCGACTCCAACCGCTGCCTATCCTTTCCTTCTCCAAGCCCTTCCTCTGTTCTTGCCTGTTTGCTCGTTGCTTCTGATCAATTGCGGTCGTCGCTGTTGCTGCCGCTGTCGTCGTCGTCGTCGGTAAGAGAGAGAGTCACTCGCTTCCTCCTCTTGCCCTTCAATCGCTCACTAGTACCATCTCATTAATACAATCACTTGAAGACTTTTCTTAATTACTGTTAATCTATCCTGGCCTGACGGTTCATCATGCGCTTCATTACATCCACCATCCTTGGTCTCGTGGCTGTCCAGCAGGCTGCAGCCTGCGACACCTGCCAGAACTGGGGAAGTGGTGCACAAGGCTTGCCTTCCTGTCAGAGCGCTTGCAATAAGTGCACACAGCAACAAGCTGCTGGCCTGGATTTCAGCTCGTCCCAACTTCAGCAAGGGCCGCTCTCCAGCTTCGGCGATCTCGACTTCTCGGGCTGCAGTGTAGGCAATTGGCCTACCGGCGGTAGCAAGAGAGACTTCATCCCTCGCGGACTACCATGGAAACGATGGGACAATGGCCAAGACAGCAAAGGAGGAAGTGACACCAGCGGCGTACGTCCCAGCAAGCCCCCGTTTGATTGAGTATCCTGTTAACAAGACTCTTCACAGTCCAAATGTGCCCAGGGTGTAGCCTCGAAGCAGTCTGGCCCAGCCATCTCGTGCGGCCAATCCAACCCCTTTTCCATCAGCACCGTCCATCTCTCCGTGGAAAAGCCAGGCCCTGTTTTGTTCACCTATCATTATGACACCGGTGCCAACGCTGGACAGAAGTGCCAAGTCCGAGCGAACTGCCAAGCTGGTCAAACCAATTCCATCCCCAACACGCAATGCGGCGGTGCCTCTCGCGTGGAATGCTCTCTCCCCCCGGAGTCTCCCCACGATAGCTGCTCAATTGGTCTTCATAAAATCGACTTCGATTGCTCACCCTGCACGTCAAACACGGTCCCAGTCGCCTCGCAAACGTCTACTGCGTCCCATGTTCCACCTCCGGTGCCGACAACACACACCCCACAATCCCAGCCACCATTTCCAACGACGCCATCAAGCGGGTCCGTGCCACCCGTGCAGCCGACTGCTCCATCAAGCAGCTCCGTTACGCCGCCGCCGCCCGCATCGACTTTCTCGGCTCCACCACCAGCTTCACCGACTAGCTCTGCGTCACCACCTCCCGGGACGTTCCCGTCCATTACTCCATCTGCTTCTCCACCCCCACCACAGAATCAGACAACCCCGGTGGTGCCACCCGTCTCGCCGCCAACATCACCAAGCGAATCTGCAACCACACCAGAGTCTCCTGTGACACCAACTAGTCCCGTTGTGCAAACTACGGTCCCGGTCGTGACGAGCGAGGTTGTCTATACCACCGTGACCAGCTGCTCGCAAACCACAACCCATGTGACTGCTGGTTCTACATCTATAGAGATAGTCCCCACTGTTTCTACCGTTGTGGTAACAAGCACCAGAACCGTCTGTACAAAGTGCGTTGCCCCACCGCAGACCGAGACTCCGTCGGCACCAGCGACATCTCCAGCGTCTCCTCAGTCAACAACCACCACCCCCGAGGTCTCCGGCACTACTCCTGGATCGCCTGTCACCCCCTCTGCGCCTGCCAGTTCAGCGACACCGCCTGCATCTCCAGCCACCACGCCCCCGTCTTCAGCAACAACCCCTGAGTCCCCAGCAACCACGCCTGGGAGTTCAGCAACCACGCCAGTAGCACCCGCGACGACCCCCGTCCAAGGAAGTACACAGTCGGTTGTGACGACAGAGCTGTGAGTTTCCACCGAATCAGGCCATCCTGCATTGATAGGTCAAACGGAGCTAACATCTTTGCAGCGCATATACCACTGTGACCACTTGCCCCATCACGGTCAATGGCAGCCCTACGGTCACGGTCTCCACAGTCATCAGTACCTCGACATCGACCATCTGCACCAAGTGTGTTGCTCCCCCAACCACTCCTTCGCCGTCGTCTCCAGGCGTTCCCGCGTCAAGTCCCAGCTCTCCAGTGCAGTCATCCGCCCCCGCAGGATCTGCTCCGGCCCCAAGCTCGCCCGCCGCATCAAGTCCCAATTCTCCAGTGCAGCAATCCGTCCCCGCAGGATCTGCTCCGGGCCCAAGCTCGCCAGCCGCATCAGCATCCCCTCCATCTGCACCAGCGCCGGCCAACGCGCCAGGTGTTCTGCCCAGCTGTTTGCAGACGTGGCTCACACTAACCCAATGCAAGGACAACGCAGATTCGGACTGTTTCTGCAAGGACAGCACGTTCACCAACAACGTCCAGCAGTGCATCAGCTCGTGGTCACAACAAGCGGCGGAGGAGCAAGCCGCTCTCTCCTACTTGGCCGGTATTTGTGCGCCCCATGTGAATCAGAACCCTGGCGTTATTGCCAACATTCCCTCCACCATCACTCTTGCGCCTACGCCCATGTCCACCAACAACTCTCCCGCACAAACATCTCCAAGCTCGGCAACTGCGCCGACGACCGCTGCGCCAGCCGAAATTCCAGCTGGCACCACTGCAGGCTCCGCACCGGTTGCTGCTGTCCCAGCTCCGGCAGTGCCAACCACGGCCGCCCCGGCTGCTGCTCCGTCGACAACAGTCTCCGTTTCGACCACCCTTACGATCCCTTGCCCAAGCGGGGCGGCCGGATCTGTCAGCCAAATCACGGACGGGCAACTCCAGGTTGGCTCGGCGCCGGCAACGGCAACGTGCACCACGACCACCGTCATCAACACTTCCGTGGTGGTCCCTCAAGTGGCTTTTGCCACAACCGGTTCTGCTGTCGGTCTGGTGGCTGGTTCGCCAGCACCTGCAGCTGCTGCTCCTACTGGCGGCGTTGTTCCTCCGGCAGGGGCTATTCCTTCTGGGACTGGTGCTCCCATTGGCTCTCCAAGTCAGACCGGCGTTACTCCATTCACTGGTGCTGCAGCCAAGGCAGGACACAGTGGTCTGGTGATCCTGATGGTCTCGGGGGCTATGGGGCTTTCATTGCTTCTGTAGAAATCTACAAATGGCATCTTATGAAGGGTGAGAGGTAAGCTTGCGGGCGCGGACCTCAACGGTCTTTTTGTTGGATTCAATTGTTATTTTCCGAAGCATTTCTCGCGCATCCACCGATGCCGCATACGGGTGGTGGGATGTGATAATATAACGCTGCTGCTCAAAAGCCAAACCCCAGGTTCCTCGGCAATTAAAGTGAAAGGTCAGCGACCTTGTAATGGAGACACGTGTGTGTATGTGTATAGCATAGCAAGCAGCATTCGAAAAAATGCAATTCATATCTTCTGGAGATCGTTTCTCACCATTGTCGTCGCTGCAGCAAACTGTTGCAAGAATTGTACAGGGGTGTGACTCGCGTCCTGCAAAGTAAACTTCACCTCGTAAATCTCGCGGCGCAAAACATGGCTGGTTGGTGCACGCGCCGAGACTTCCATCCGCAGATGCCTCGATCGGCTACACCTCTTGGACCCACCCATCTCATGACGGTCGCATATTTGCCGCTTTCTAGAGCTTCGTTCTGCAAAAACCTCAGCGAGCCCCTAGTCAACGTTGAACAGGCACAGAGGCTGTCCTGATCAATTTGCTTGTAGCATGTCTCTAACAGCTGTTTAGCGATGCGTAGGGTCGAATATAGAGCTGCAAGCAGTCTTCAGGTGACCTTCAACAAGCTCCTCCTGTATGTTAGACTCTTAGGCAACATGGTGAGATGCTCCAGATTTGAAAACGGTTTCACGTCCGTGTATCGCCCTTCCAGAACGTCCGCCCTTCAGTTTGTTCATCCCGCTGGTCGATGACCATCTCAGGAAGTGAGTCTGAAGGCTCTGATCACGAGAGCGCCGCTGCTCGGTGAGCATTTAGCTTTTGTCGTAAGTCATGGGAGAGATCGAGCACCTTTGTCAACGAAGCGAGCGTTGAATCTTCCCAGTGTAATCAAGCAGGAAAAGGAAGATAATGTACATTGAGAATGGTTGTAGACTCTTCGTCTCCGAGAAGACGTGGCAGATACGTTCACTCTTACATCTATTGCAGCTTCTTACCACTTCTCTCTTTGGTAATAGGCTCACTCCAGAGCCATACACCAACAAATGCAAGCCACGCAATTACCGTCGTCCACACCCCGGCGATCCAGACCCAACCGCCACTGATCTCCCAACTCCGGGGCCACTCATCATGTGCAAAATGTCGCACGGTGACTTCCCGTTTGACGTCAAGATTGGTCAGGAAAGGGCGCTTGTAATTGACTTCAAATCTGAAAATTCCGTGCTGGTCAGGTAGTTTGAAACTTGCTCTGTAGAGTGTGCTTTGAGATGTCTGGAACGTGGGCACTAGATTCAACCGGTAGAAGGGGGAGAGCATGGTGAACTCCAACTGTATCTCATCTGCATTGTGGGTCTTGAGCGGCACCCAATGATCTAGGGAATATTCAGATAACTCAAKATCAAAGGTCTGTATGCCCAGATTAGCCAATTAGGAAACCTTCGTCGAAACAAGAGAGGGAGCTTACCACGTCGTTTTTGATGCGATATATCGAGGGATTAAGGGAGCTCAGCTGTAGCGAGCTTTCATTGCTGCTTAAAGAGTCTTGACCGCCCTGGCTCAGATAATGTTCGGCTCTGACGACCTTTAGGACGCCAGTCTCCTGGAATGTCCAAGCGCTTACTTGCTCAGCGAATTGCTGGTTTGCTGTCCGCCCCGATCTTCCTGTAGCGTCCTTGAATTCAGCACTGGCCCATGCGTCTTCCAGAGCTTCGGCGGAGCCAAATACTGTGAATCTGGCTGAGTTGCGGGCTTGTAGCGCGGAAACCAAGGCAATCTGCTCCCCCACAGCGAAAGGTTCGTCCGCACCCTCGGAATCTTCATTCGGGCTGTAGGTGTAGGCTGTTTGCTGCGCGCGCAGGATGGGAGCGCTTAAAGGGCTCTCGCTGCCTAGTATCTGCGCGACTGCTCTAGGAAAAGCGATGGTGCCGTCTCCACTGAAGAAGGGGCGAACATCAGGCCGAGCGGGAGACGGTTGAGGTACCAAGAGGACGTCATGCCGGTCTGAGGCGGCCAGAGTATCATGCTTGAAATGGTCCAATACAGTAGAATCCCGGTCGGAAGGTAATTGGACGTTCAATTCCAGCAGGAGAGACGAGATGGCAGAGGGGGTCGGTGACTTGCTCGTTAGTGTTAACAAAATATTTCCCTGCTGGTTAATGAATTGAAGAAGATTCTYGGCTGTCAAAGCTGGTCCAAGTCCTGCTCTACATAAGCCTTCTGCTGCACGAGTATTGGATTCGGCATGATTCACCTTTGGACTTGGGCGGAAGGAGAATGATGTGGTCGAAGGATCTCTCTCCGTGTTGGAACAGGGACAGCCCAGCAGCTTTGGGGGATTCAAAGGAAATTCGATATCCTCGAGCTTCAAAAGGCGACGTGGTCACATATTAGCTGGCTATCTTCTTAAGGCCTAGCCGTTGAACACGAGTGAGATACCTTCAAGATCGGCCCAGAATGTGGAGTACTTGGCCTTTTCAGCAGCCTCCTCAATTACAACGAGCAGTCGGCTTCCAGTACTACTCAGAGCATGGCCTAGCCCAGCTAGAGCAACAAGCAATAAGGGTGTGAGCCACCTCATTGTACTTTGTGCAGACTGTCGAGAGAACTGTCTGRCATAAAGACAGGCTGGACTGTGGCTCGCCCAGGGTAACGACGATGAAGATGTCCGTATTAATGTTTCGAGGCTAATGCGACGAGCAGTATTTTACATCGTGGAGAGCTTTAGCGCCCTTACAGACGGCCGATGGATGGACCTCCAAGCTCCTCCCTCCGACTTCTGACTGTCTGCATTCACGGCGAGCTTTGATCAAGCTGGTCTTGAAGCGTTCCATACAAGGGAATAGAGATGTCGAGCCCCCGCTTCTTTCAACAGCCCTTCCGGTACCTCCAATGGGCGTCACATGAAAAGCCAGCCATCTTCTATTCATTCATCATTGGTTCAATCGGTCCAGCATCTTTTTTCTTTGGGCCACCGCTGAGGAGATGGTTTGGTGATGACCACGAACGGGAGAGGATACCTCTGACCTATCCTGGTATGAGTCCCGCAGATTCGGAGTTGCCCCCCATATCAGGATCGCTTTCGCTCATCAAGTCTAGTTCCATCCGGACCCCGCAAAATACCAGAAGGTTACGATGATGAGCCAAAAGGATAGCGGCTTGTGCAAGACATAGTTTGTGATGGGCTCGCGAGGCAACATCCAGGTGCTCCATGCGTTCACCGGTTACTCCCGGCGTCAAGCGTTCTGGCAAGCACGTCTTCTCGATCTCGAGGCGGGCGCATATCGGCGAAGGTGTGGGAACCAAAATTGCTGAATGGCTTTTACATGTACCATACCTTCAGTCAGATGCCAGTCGAGATAGCTATCAAAGTCGACCGGTCTAATGGTACTCGCCTTCTTCCTTCTCGGAGCCATCTGCGTCTCGACGTTCTGCATCTCACCCATTGCTTGTCCTGCTGATTTCAACCTTTCTGGAATCGAAGCTGGCTTGAGATTCGTCCCAAGCAATTGCAAACATTGTTTCACTTGCCGCGGCGTATTTGATTCGGGATGCCACGACATGCATGATACTGCTTGGTCTGTTTCGTCGGCAGCTCACAAGCGCTTACCCTTGCTCGATCGTCCAAGGATAAGTCATATTCCGTTGGGCTTCTGCTGTCTTGGCTACCATGTCGTGTCTTTCGCACTTTGGTGCAGCCTTTGCTGGAATCTGCTGTACGCTAGGACTGCCCCTGACAGGTCTATACTGAGGGCCATCATTCAAAGGAGGGGTGGTCATGGGCGCTTCTGTCTAGTTCTTGCAACCCAGTGTTTTCTCTGGCCATCTGACGAAGGCGATTCGGTGACGGCAGAGGCTGTTGTTGCACGACTAACTCCAATGTCGATACCGTCATCACCAAATCTTGCACTTCCATCAAAGCTCCCCAGACTGGAAGAGCTATCTTGTCTACTACGTACGTACTTGAAACCTGGGGCCTCTAATTTCCTTGGGCGAATCGAAGATGCATTACCCCCCTCGCCAGGCATTACATACTCACTGACATGCGAGGAGCCAGGAGAGGACGGTGGCCGTACCGCTCCATTTGTGAGAGGCTTAGGCTTGAACATTTTAGCTGACGGACTCCAATCGTTCACGAAAACAAGGAAATCTTGGTACCTTATCGTCAACGTAATTCTCAAAAAGGCTCGCATGCGGCTGTGAAGCTACCCTGGGGCTTGCAGAATGGCCGTTCGATTTTCCAACATCTTCAGCAAAGTCTCGGCCTGCATAGGCAGCAAGGGCCTCAAATATGTGTGGAAACACAAGCGAATGGACCTCCCGAGCCCAGAGGAAGTCGAGATGCTCGAAATGGGGGATCTCTTTGGCAGTTGTATGGTTAGGTAACTCTTTGAGCATTACTCCAATGTCCACAAGGCTATCACTTCCACCATACACCAGAACAATAGGCGTTTTGATGTTACGGGTGGGAAACTTGGCGACTTTGTAGTAGCGATCGCTAGCTGCAACGCTTATTGGTGTCTGGACATCATCGTCATACATCTGGAAACTCTTGTTGCGTATGATCTGGAACCAATGCACAACACTCTTTGTGCTGGTGAAGGAGTACAGATGTGGATAAGCAGCCAGCTACGGAAAATTAGAATATTGCCATGCATGACCGATCACAGATGCTTGCCTTTTGATGCGGGCTTATGTTCTTCCCCGACCAATTGAACAGGAAAGACAGGGACAGATCGAGAATCCGCACGAAGATCGGTGGATAGAGAATAGACTGCCACATCGTTGCGCTGCTTAGAAGACTGCGACGTCCGAATGCCAGGAATAGGACCTCTGGCGAAGCCTTCATCAATGAATCGACAACACCGTTCTGCAAGCCTGCGGGGGACATTGCAGGAGCCAAGGCAACAAAAACGTCGACTCTGTCGTTGAGCGTCGGGTGAGTGGACAGTGCCGCAAAAGCCTGGGCAGTCCCTTGGGAGAATCCAACGTAGGACAGCGATGGCTGGTGAGTTGTTGTCAGTATGTAATCAATGCTATCCGGGATGTCATGAAAAGCAAATTGGTCGATGGAGAAATCCCAGAAAACACTCGAGGTGGGCGAAAACCGGCTGGACTTCTTGGAGTATTTGTTCCCGCGGTTGTTACCAAGCTACTTTTGTCAGCCTTCGTGAAGGATGGGGGACTGATGCATCCGAACCCAAACATCGTATCCCTTCTCGACGAGCGTAAAAGGGAGACATCGCTCTTCATCTGTGATGCAAACCCACACCTCACTATTCATGAGCAAGCCATGATGAAGATAGATCACAGGTCGCCGTAGACTGTCATGGCCTCTGTTGACCCTGATGCCTCGCTTTTCTCCCTTCTTCACGCAAAGTCGATGTAAGCCGAGGAGGTACCCATCGCCTGTCTGCACGATATGCTCTTCAGCGTAATAGCCAAACAAAGAACATAGCTCTACAAAGTCGGGAGACTTTGCAATCGAGTCAACGATGGAATGCTGTTGCTGCCTTGACTGTCTTCCCTGGGATGATGACAGCCAATTGAAGGCATTCTTTGACCTGTTGTAACAGAAATTGATGATAGGCTGCGCTGCACTTCGACTCAGCTTCCAGACTCATCTAGCTCACGACGTTTAGGCTTACGCAATCCCAAGGTGATTATCCGGATAATACCTTCTAGGAGAATAAAGATCAAAGATCCCAGAAGAGCAATGTACTCGCGCCTGACATCCCATTTGTCAATCGCAAACATCACTTGGGGAAGGAGGGGATTACCAGAACAGCCGTCCGATCAGAGGAACTCTCGCCATGAGGGCGACTTCTAGATAGCTTTCCTGGCTTGTAGGCCTGGTAGAGGCACGTCTACCAGTGCTGGAACACCAGTATGGACGCGTCGCTGGAAGMACATGGTGCCCATTTGCGAGTGCGACCGTGACGTCATTCTGTAATTTTACATTTGAATTTGATTCCGTAACGTACGGCCAGAAATCAACGCAAATGCAACGACACGATTCCTGCACTCTATTTAAGATATYCAAGCAAAAATGCCGTCTTCATGCAAAGACATACGTATGTCGACCATAACCAAGCAAGACCCGTTCATTGACATGTATAACTAACTAGAGCACAGGTGAGGCACTCGCAGACTGTCTGAAGACTTCTGATTGCGTAATGCAACAGCGTCACAAACCCATCGATTGCCTGCGCTCTCCATTGTTCGATGATCTCCCACCCCGCTGTCAACAATTGAAAAAGGGCTATGGAGATTGCAAGCGAGGCATGATTGACATGAGGAAACGGTTTCGAGGCAATCAGCCAATTGCTGTCAGCAAAGAGCTCGAAGGGGAAAAAGGCCGTCAATTATACGCAGGGGACAAGGCAGTCGGGGAGACCAGCATGGGGGGAGTCGCAAAGGCTGACACTGAGCTTGTTGAAGGTTTGGACGGGGAACTAAGAAGCAGACGTTGATCGACAACGCCTATGACGGCTCCGCAATCACGGGCAGGCTGTCTCGCTACCATTGCTCCACGCTCATTCATCACGTTCGTCGTCTGGGAATAAAGGCCAGGGGATTTGCGTGCGCCTCCCTTGATACTCGCCAGGTTCATCGAACTGAGCTTTTAGCAGCTGCTGGGCTACCCACCGCGCAGTCTGTGTGTGCAATGAAGTCTCGAGCTGCCCTGTATCGATTGATGAGGGTCCGTTCGAAAGCACCTGGAAAATGACTGCAAAGATCACTCGTCAGCGAGTCTCCTCAATTAGAGATCAGTTCTTCGAAGGGAATCCGATGCCGCACCAAATGGTAAAAGACTTGGGTCGGAACAGGGTAGGGGAGACGCTACCAAGCTGATCTTGCATCCATTCATCCACACAGCCACCACGATCGATTTGCGTCATGAAGCGCTCCATTATCCTGGCCAATAAAGCGGGGACCTGGTCTACTTCTGGGCTCATGGACTTGTTGGCAGTTCTACCAGCCTTTTTCGAATTTTTCCACACATGCAAGCAGTCGGAGCCGAGACGGAACCCTTGCTCTGTCTGAGCGACCAAAAGCACATAGAACTTCTTACTGTCACCTGTATCTTCCTCTACGACAAAATGGACTTCGGCAGTGGGCAATCTGTCTTTGAGCATTTGCGTCAATTTGCTCTTGACTGTTTGACGAAGTGAAGCGCCATGTCCCAACAAGGTCACCCTGACGCTATTCACCTTACCTCTACTCACCAGTTGGAAAGCGGGCAGTCCAGAGCCATGTTGCGATGGCGAGAATTTGAAGGTGACGGAGCCTATCTCAACGCGCCCAGTACTCCACCCGCGTCTGTTCAAGCTGGTTTCGATGCGATTCATTCCGAGTTTCGACTGCAGGACTGGGAAGAAAACCTCGGTAACATAGTCAATGGAAGGCGAATTGCTCACGTTAGTACCGCCTGCGATGGTAACCCACAATGGAACCGAGGAGCTACTCAGTAGCAGGCATGGCAGGATGGCTTGCAAGATCAACGCGATTGACCCTGGTGATGACATGCGAATATGGGTTTCTCGCCGAGCAAGGACGCCTGCCTCGAATATTTGCTGCCAGACTTGTACAGGCTCGTCGCTATTTTCCCCTAATGGCAAGCTTTGGGACGCTGGCCGAAATGTCAGTTCAGTGCTTTGAAGCTCCATGCCCACTGTCGCAGCGGCGGTAGCTCGTGCCAGCCATTGGGCTGCCGCCAGATGAGCGGGCTTGAGACCTCCATCCTTGCCCGGCGCTGATTTCGGTCCTCTCTTTCCCCTAATACGGCTAACCCGGATTGGCGTCCTAAAGATTGATGATAAAGCCAGCGCAACGCGCAGCAATTGACCTCCCCCCTCGAGTGTGGTGCCATCAAGATGCACTGGATCCACTTCCATGAGATAATCGTGTTTCTTTCAGGTCATTCCGAGACTTAACATTCGGCTTGGAGCCTGGATGGCCTTTTTGGAGCAACACTTTCTTCCCATGAGAAGTTACTACCAAGATCTGACTCATCGAGGTCCGTGGAATCCGGAAGTGGGTATTGCCTAGTTTCCGGCTGAAAAAGGGGGGCACCATCACTACGTTGTTACTTTGCGTAAGCTCATCTCGGCAAATTCATCTGAGAGCTTTTACAACATTCACTCTACATTCGGTGACATCATTATAGAACAATGATAGAAGGAGGTGATGCTCTGCAGCTTATATTCACATATACTATCCCTGGAAGATTAGTCAAATTCAGGACAGCCGCTGCATCATTCAGAAAAGCGAAATGTCAAAGCGAGGGCTAACTGAATTAACGCCACACTTAYAGGAACTAACCAAAGGAGGGCGAACATTGCTACCGACAATGAATTTTACAAGGCTCGTCAAGAGCAGTTCACTCGGATACAACATCAAGTGTGGGTGTCAACCTAGCCACACAAGCAGGTGGAAAGACCCACACATACAACTATCAAGCTGCTCCAGACGCGCGCGGACCGGAGCGATGTCGCGGAACCAGTAAAGGCGGTGAGTCCGCCGCTATAGTATCGGTCCTGCGCAAGATCCTGTTGCCCGTCGTATCCAGACAGCGAACAACCCTCAGGGGGGGTTTTCGGACCCAGTATATCCGCTGTGATCTTCTCGGCTAGAGCGTAGACTGTAGACTGTGGATGACCAGGAGGCAGAAAGGGGAAGGCGCTGGCATCGACCACACGCAAGTTTTGCAGGCCAATCACTCTCGCACGACTGTCAATGACGGCCATTTCATCGGTGGCATTTCCCATCTTACACGTTCCAGCCGCGTGGTAGATGGTCATGAAGCTCCTCTGGATATATGACAATATGTCTTTATCACTCGTCACATTGAAGCCTGGTAATGTCTCGACATTGCCGATTGTGAGACCTCCCTGCTCAAGGACGGACCAGATCTGGCGAGAACGCTTGAAGCCCTGGACTGCTAGATCCTGGTCTGCCGGATCACTAAGCCAGTTGGGGTCAATGATGGGTGGGTCCGCCATATCTGCGCTTCCTGAGTACACCGCGGAGTCAGTGCAACTTCATATGAAGAGGAGCTCCCAAGACGTCGAAACGAGATAGGGAAATACGCCTCCGGGATATACTGACCTATGGTAATGTTCCCACGAGATAGGGGAGCAACCAGACCGGGATTGATGGTGGCATAGTTGTAGCCGTCACGAGGGTCTTCTGCTTGGCGGTTGGTTTGATATCCAAGGTAAGCACTGATCGGCAACCACTCAAGCTCTGGCCAATCGTCAGGGAATGTGCCCAGAGCAGCAATAGAGGCATCACTCAGATTGCCGCGATAGGGAGAGGGAATCTTTTCCCAGCCATAATAACCCGCGCCGAAAGCAGCCAGTGGTCCTGAACCGTTGGCACGAAACTGATCAGCAAGCTTGGCTGCTGCCACCGGGCTGTTCAGAGAGGCTGAGGCGGTTAGCACATTCACGCGGCGATTGGCACCAAATAATATGTGATCCCACATGTTTTGTCCCACACCAGGCAGGTCTTTCACGACTTCTATGCCATATTTTTGGAGGGTGTGTTGAGGACCAATACCCGATACCATGAGCAACTGTGGGGGTTGAAATGCGCCCGCACACACAATGACCTCTTTGCGCGCTGTCAAGGAAAAATTGAGCTCCGGCACTCCGTATGATCCAGCTGTGGTTACTAGGACGCCGTTCGCTAAGGTTCCATTGAAGAGCAACTTCCGCACTAGAGAATTCTTATAGATCATAGGAGCTGAGCCWTTCTGCAACGCGGCTTGGAGAAAACTGGACTCCGAAGACGAACGATACCCATTACGGGGGTCTATGGTCAGTGTCGAGTAAGCACTGCCATTCAAGATGCCAGCATTCAAACTACTCAAGACCTTCATGCCGACAGCAACAAATGCTTTCTGAGCCCACGTCCCAAATGCGTCCGCGTAATTGCTAAATGATACGTGCAGAGGCCCTCCAGCAGGATCAAATACTCCTCGTTCTTGAGGAAGTATGGTGGAATTGTACAGTGCTGCATTGTAGGACGTATAGTTGCACGACTTCTTATAGAAGGGCAAGAAATTGTCAAACGTGTAGCTCTGGTCTCCAACCTGATCAGCCCACTTCTGCAGGGCGCCTCGAGTCGGTCTGGTTGCTGGCTTAGCTCTCATACATTTGGGGTCCGTATTCAGCAAACGCTCTACTGACCGGTGGTACACCATATAATGCCTGGCAGAAGAACCTCCGAGGGTCTTTCCACGAGCATAATGAATGGTGCGATTCGCTCCTCCCTTGAAGGGTCACCTTGGGTTAGCACGGTGCCAGATGGTTGAAAATTGCAAGGGGGCGCATACAGCTGTTTGGGGAACAGTTGAAAAGCCCCAATCGATAAGCGGTTGGTAGTTGAGAGGATCAGACCCCGTATAATAATTGGCGTATCCGGGGACAGTGCTTTTATTGCCGTTATCGACCTCATAGAAGCCCCCAGCTTCAATGACAGCAACACTTATGCCAGGGGCTGAGGCCAATCTAGTGGCCATCGTCAATCCGGCCGTGCCACCGCCGACGATCACATAGTCAAAAGACGCGTTGCTTCCTGGAGCGCTAAAGGGAGTGCCCAAGAGGTTGCCGAGACCGCCATCAACAAATGTTAGGAGATTGGCACTTCCCACCGCTGGTGCAGCCCAGGAGAAAGTGGCCAGCAAATGTAACCGCATGACGCTTTTTGTGAGACTCTATCTCCTCGAGGGATATCCACGATGCAGGCGGGAAGAGCAAGGACGTTTTTATAAACTTTTGCGTGTCCATGATGGTCGAACTTCTGTTATATCACGGCAGGGATGGCGATGACAAGGGCGAGCGATGGATGATCCGCTGCAGACCGTTACTCGAACCAGGCTCGCCAAGTATCGTCGAATCCAAATGTAGTGGCCACCGCGCTAGTGAGCGGGCCATATACCAAAATTTATATAAGGATTGTGCCTATTACCGCAAATTTGGATTTTTTTAAATTATATTATTTAAAATAATTTATATCGTTTTTATAAGTTTATATAAATAATCGAAAATATAATATATTTTTACGATTTAATAAAAATAAATTATTAATTTAATATAGATTTATATTACCGCCGCCGCCTTTTTTTAAAGTTTTAAAAACTTTAATAACGAAAAAGGCTTCGAAAATWATTTTTTTATTCATTTTATAATTAAAATAAATAAAGAAATAATATTTTAATACCGACGTAAACAAATTTAAACGCCGGGATCGCGGGGAATTTAGTAATAAAAACGGGGGTTTTTTTAAGAAATAATTCGATAAAGCTTAATACTTTTATAATTTTATACTTTTTTAAGTTTAATAATAATAATAATAATATACCGATTATTCTTTTTATTTAAAAAATCCGATTAAATTATTAAATCCTTATTTTTATTTAAAATCTCCGCGGAAAACTTTAATAAAAAAAGTCGCCTTATTATTCTTAAAATTAACGTAAATACAAGAATTTCATAAACTTAAAGATTAGAAACTTTTTAATTTTTAAAAAAAAAATATAAGAAAAAGTTTCAAAATATAATAAATAATAAATTTTTAAAATCCGATAAATTTTAATAAAATAATTAATAATAAAAATTARTTTAAWAAAAAACAAAATTATTATTATTAAATCGAAAATTAATAAAAATAAAAGGAATTATAAATATCCCGAATAATAATAATAACAGATTTTATATTTAATATTTAATTTTTAACTTTATTCCCGACGATATTAAATAACCGGTTTTATAAAAAAAAAATTTTAAACCTTTCTTTTTTAAATTAGAAGCCGATTACTTTTTTGTTAAAAGACTTTAATCTTTTTTTTATAGCTTAAGAAAAGTAAGAGGATGCGGATAGTGTTATAAACGWATTTTAATAGACGAGCAATATATATATATTTATTAAATTAAGGGCCGTAGCCTATATATAAATATATAGTAATATATTMTWTAAAATATAATATATACGATATAATTTATCCACTTAGATAGCCCTTTTATAGGCCTTATATAACCTTATTTATAATATATATTCTGGACTCTTTTATAGTCTTTCCCTTATTAGCTCCCTTTATAATATAATATTATTTTTAATATTTTATTATTCTAAATTATATATATTATTAAAACGGTAATATTCTTTTTTATATACGTTTTTAAARGCATTATTAATATTTTAGGTAAATTTATTAATTTCTTAAATAATTATTAGCGTATTAATTAAAATATATACATAAAKGCTTAACTCCTTTTATAATAAAATAGTTTTTTCGGTATATTATAATAATATTAGAAAAAGGAGGATAACGACGAATAACGGGACTTAAAAGGTCTAAAGCGATACGTATACGTATAGCTCTAATAATAATAAAGTAAGGGCCTTAAATACGACGAACGGAAAAAGGGTAATAATTAAGAACGAAATAATAAACGAATAATATATTTAAAATAGCGGAAATAGCGAAAATATATACGAACGATATAATAACGAAATAATATAAAAAGCTTAAAATAAGAAAAACGATAAYAACTAATTAAAAACGTATAATACGATACGTAAGTCGCGTAATAACGAAATAATTAATAATAGCGAATAAAAATATATAATAACGGCGGTAAACGATTTATTAAAAACGGAATAAAATAAAATTACGGCGGAAAWATAATTAATAATAAAATTAAATTTAAAAAAAAATAAAGGAACTTTATTAAAAAATAAGTATTAATTRAAAAAAGCGGGGATAAAAATAAAAAACTTAATTTAAAAAGTAATTTACGTAAAACGGCGGAAAAAATATAATAAAAAACTTATTTAAAAMCCTTTATTAATAAAAACGAATTAAACGGCGAAAATAATAAAAAATATAATAATATTAACGTAAAAAAATAAGGCGGGGATTACGAAARAAACGGTAATATTAAGGAAAACGAAAACGGTAATTATCCGTTTCGCGGATATAAAAAAAAAATATTAATAGCGAAAGCGACCTTATTATAATTAATAAATATATTTAAAGCGGTAAAAAAGTTATTTATAAAATAAATAATTATAATTTAAAAACTATAAAATAAAAATATCCTTTTAAATATAATATTATTAAAAATTAAAAAAAGCCTAAAAAAGGCGAAAACGTAAATTAATRAAAATATTTATAAAATAGCGAAAATATTATAATAATCGTTTACGGTTATAATAAATAATCTATATATCGAAAGGTTWAATAAAATAGAAAAAAAGGCTATTATAAAACGAAAAAAAAAAATTATTTTATTTAAGSCTAAAAATTATAGAATATAAACTCCCTTTAATAACGAAAAAACCCGACGTAATAAGTAGGATTAAAAAATATTCTACCGTAATTTTAAATATAACGATATTAAGGATATACGATAATATCCTTAATAAAGGAATTACCGAAAAAGGGTCTTTTAAGCTAATAAAACCGTAAAATAAAGCGGCCGATATTTATCAWTATTTTAATTATTAAAAATACGGTTATATTACGATTAAATATATTAATAAAACGAAATATATTATATACGTTAAAAAATATAATACCTACGAATATAAAAGTTTAATCGCGAAAAGCGTATTTAAAAATTAACTTAATTATATAATTTATAACCGTAATAAATACCCGGCGTAAAACCCGAATTATATTAGAGTGTAAGACCGGGTCCAAGTAAATAGGTAAAAAGATAATATTGCTAAAACTAAAGATACTAAAGTATAAAAAAAAAAGGAAGGCGAGGGTTTTAATTATTTATATACCTAAATCCTATATTATTCGTAATAACGTAACTCGATACGTTTATTAAAATAATACGAAATAACGTAATAACGGCCGTATTACGAATAATATTACTTACGGTATTAAATAAATAATATCCGTATTAAGTAAATAAAGCCTTATAACCCGGATAATTATAAAAACTAAAAGACTAAAGAATTTAAAAACCGTAAAAAATTTATAATTTTAATATTACCCCTTTTTTTAAAGTAAAAATTCGTTTTTAAATTTATTATATATTTTTAACTTTTAAATATTATTAATTATTCGGGTTAAAATTAAATTTATTAACCGAAAGAATAATTTAATATAATATAAAATAACGGATATTCTTTAATCGAAATATTTTAATAATAATAAATATTTTTAAYTTAATTTTCAGATCGATAAAAATAAAACTTAAATAATTAAAATATTATTTATAATAAACGTTAATAACGTTTTAAATATATTAGATTTCTAATCCGTTTATATAATATTATTGATAAGGAACAGACAGTGAGAGGTCCTTAGGACAAGACACTGTCCTTTGTGTAGGACCCGTAGATAGTACTGGTTTGTCCCTTGAGGACAAACCATCAATCATGAATCATACACTTGACGACTGACTTATGTCCATGGAAATACGTCCATTGCCTATCTTGTCCATATCAATTATATATTATCCGGATTTTTATTAATTTAATTAATTTTATATTAAAATCTTTTTTATTTATTAATATATTTYAAATTTAGAATCTTATTTAACTTATATTTTTTAATTTCCGGATTATTTATAATAACCGGTTTAAAAAATAATAATYTTTAATTAAWTATAAAAGGTTTTTCGGGTTTAAAAAGCTTTATAAAATCGTTAATATAAAAAACGGGATAAGCTTTAAATAATTTTATTATATCGAGCTTATACGAAGAATTATATTAAATAACGATTTTAAAAAWTTTTAAATATTTATAATTTAATTTTTTATTTAATCGATTAATARTAAAGTTCCGGGTATTAATTATAATTTTATTATWAATTTTAAAGTTTACGTTTTTTTATTTCTTATTTATTTATTTAATAATATTTTTTWATAAATAAATAAAGTTTTTTTKAATTATATTAAAAATATTTTATATAATAACCGAAATATTAATAATTTCTTATATTCAACGCTTTTTTTTACGGTAATAKATTCTATATTATTTAATCCGAAAAATATTTTTAAATTAAACCTTTTATTTATATAAAAAAATATTATTTTAATATTTTAATTAATAATATTATTATCCGCGAATTTTARTATTAATAATTAACGTATTTAATTATTTTAAAAATAATTAATATAAAAATATAATTTTTTTTCGATCTTTTAATTTATATGTTCCGATTAATTATTTATTTAAATATAATATAAAATTAAAATTTTAAAATTAATATATAATTAACGTAATAATAATCTTTATATTTTATTTATAAATTAAAAGCCCCGGTCCGATATAATTAATAAAAATAATCCGTAATATTCAAAAAAAATTTTAATAAAAAATTAAATTATTTTTTATATTAAAATATTTTTTTCTTTTATTTTATAAAAAATATAATACCGTTTTTTCGAAAATTTATTTATTACGATAAAAATAATATTTATAAATTCGTTTTTTAAAAATCCGGTAATAAAATCGTATATAATATTTTTTTATTATTAATCGAYAATTTTAAATTAATATAAAAGATTAACGGGTTTTTAATATAATATTTTTATTCGAAAATAAGTTTTATAATTAAAKATATATTTATTRATATTTTTTTWAAAAATAAATTAATAAAAATATCGAGAAATAAATTCAATTATACGATTTCGTTTTAAATATTTATTTATTAATTCGTTAAAAATATATTTAAAGATTTTARTATAAAAAAACGAAAAAATTTAAAATTTATTTCTAAATTTAAAAATATTATTCTTTATTTTAATATATTTAAAAAGAWTTTTTTTAAAATATCGGAATTAATTAATAATAATAGCTTTATTTAATWTAATTAATTTAAAATCRGTAATGTTTTATTTCTTTATTTAACGGTAAAAATTAAGCGATTCCGGTAATTTTAAATTTAAATTTAATTTTTTTTTTCGTTAAAAATAGCGATTTCGAACTAATTAAATAAAAAAAGCGTTTAATATTAAAGTTTAATATAATTATTGTCGTTTTTTTTTWATTAATAGTTAGGTATTTTCGTTAATATATATATTTTATTATTCTATTTATTAAGTTTATAAATAATTTTAAAATTAAAATTAAATAATAAACTTAAATAACGAGCTTATTTATAAAAGAACTTTTATTAATTAATAAAGTATTTAAGCGTTTAATTATTTATAAAAATCCGAATAAAAATATTTATTATTTCTAATTTAAATCTTTAATTCTTTAAATATTTAATAATAATTAATAACTTTTTATCGTAAATATTATAGTTATATTCGGTAAATRATATRGTTTTATTATAGAATACGACTAAATATAGTTATTTATTATTATTATATTACGAAAAAACTTTATTAAAAACGTAATCCGAAAAACTTATTTTAAAAATTATTTTTTTATTTTTATCGAAATATCGAAAAACGGGTACGGTAATAAATACTTCCCGTAAATTTTTAAAAWWTTTTTAATATTCGTTAAATTAAAAAAAGGGTATATTTTTTTTAATAAATTTAATTAATATACGAACTATATATAAGAATCTTTTAATAAATTATTTAAAAAAATTATRAAAATTAATAGAACCTTRAAATTTTTTAAAATCCGTAAATATAAATTATTTYTTAATTATTTTATTTTTTTTATAATTAATTTCGAAATTTTCGGTAATAACGATAAATTTTAGGAATTTAGTTTTTTATATACTAAATTCGTATTTCTTAATATCTATTTATAATCTAATTTTACGGAATTTAGTTAATACTTTTTTAATATATTCTATATATTTTTTCTTTATTTTATTATAAATTAAAATATCGTTTAAATATATTTAATAAAAATTATTAAAATATTCGAAAAATATATTATTTATATCTTATTAATAAAAAGCTAATTTATTTATTAATCCGAAAAATATAATTTTATATTTAAAAGCYTTTAATAATATTATAAAAATAATAAAATTTTTATTTTYAAATAATATTTTTAATTTTTTAAAAATAATAATAATATTTAATTGTCACGGTCATGGCCATGGTCYATCATGGGGGACACCTTATCAGCTTATCAGCGGGATCTAGCCTGATAGAGCCTAGTGGCCTTGGCGCGTACTTAGATATCTTAGTATCTGTATAGCTAGATATTTATCAATTATATACTTTACACCTATATTCCACTTACTTATATATATTACGCATTATGCTCGTAATAGAATAATAGTAACGGCTTAATAATCTAGTCGATCCTATAGCTTTAGTATAACCGTTAGTACGCTATAATTAGTATATCTATATTATAGCTTTTGCAATACCGCGTTAGACGGATTCTCCTAATACTCAATTTGTCGATCCCTTTATTAGGTATTTCGACGTCTAAATATCTTATGATTATCTTATATTAGGACGATAGCTTCGTTCTTAATCGCAGTAGCTAACGGAGTCGTCTTAGCAAGTATAGCAGTAGCCTATAAGCAATAGTAATAATATAAACCCCGCTTTAATTATAGCCTTTTAAGAATCGATCGATAAAGTCCTCGTATAAATAATAACGATAAATTTAAAAATAAATAATTTTTAGATTAAAATAACTAACCTCGAGGAACGCTTAGAACGACGATATCTGTCAGAGTATAAGACCGGGTCCAAGTAAATAGGTAGAAAGATAATATTGCTAAGACTAAAGATATTAAGGTATARAAGAAAAAGGAAGGCGAAGGCTTTAATTACCTATATACCTTAATCCTATAATACTCGTAATAACGTAACTCGATACGTTTATAAAAATAATACGAAATAACGTAATAATAACCGTATTATAATTACCGTATTATAAACGGTATTATTATAATATTAAATAAATAATATCCGTATTAAGTAAATAATATTTTATAACTGTTAGCGTATAGCGCACCCACACCCTGGCGCCTCGCCGGCGCCAAGGGGTCCTGTGCCAAGGCAAGGCTTATAGGCCTTGGCAACGGCTCTAGTAAAATACTATGGACTTTGAGGATCGTATTATCGTAGACTTTAAAAATCGTATCGGTCGATTTAGATTAAATACCCCGTCAGGGTTTATAGCCGGTTCTCCGCTAGCTTTCCTTAAGTAAAGGCTATACTTTAATTTTTTCTAATTCCTTAAGAATTAGTTTATTTATTAAATCTATTCGTTATTAATATTTAAGTATCCTGTCTAAATTTTACGTTTTTTATAACCCCTTTAACTAGCCCCGCTAGCTATACGCCGGCGGCCCTATATCTAATATTCTAATTCTTCTTCCCTTTTAAAAAGAAGGCCCGTCGTTACCGATATTATAGATATTAGGAGTACTTAGCATATTAACGATTCGGGAAAGGGCTCGGCGACCTATCGCTAATTCGATTTAGCTTAAAAGTTTATCCGTCCTTTTATTAAATAGGAAGGCGATAACCTTAATTAAGTTATCGCGTTAATTAAACGCCGCTGCGACCGTTTTAACCGTTAAGCCCGTCTTTAAATTCTAAAAAACGAAATAAACGTTTTAAAAAAAAACCTTTAAATACCTTATACTTCCCGCCTTATTACCGTTACGCCGGTAAAGTCTTGTTCGGGAATTATTTTACCGGTTATCTTAATAAAAAAATTCCCCGCCGCTAACGTAACGCTAACGGCCGACCGCGTTATACGCCCCCTTATAAGTCGCTCCAACTTCCGTTTTAAAAACGCCCCTATTTATATAAATAAGTTTAAAAATAATTATTAACGGTTCTTCGCCGTTATTAAAAAATAAATACTCTTTTACCGGAATTATTTTTAAAAGGATTATAATAAAATACTTTATTATTATTAAGCCGTACCCGATAAAATCTAAAATCCGGTTATAAAGGAACTAATTAATTTAAGTTATAACGAATATAAGTAAACCCTTTTTAATAAAATAATTAATCCGGAAAACCGCCGGCTAAATTATTTCGAATTATTCGAAAAATGCCGGTAACGTTCCGGGCAAAAGGTAGTTGTATTTCGTAACGTATTAAAAATAATAGAAAAAGATTTATTTTTATTATTAAAAGTTTTTAATATTTATATATTCTTTATTAAATTACTATTTAAAATAAAATAAAAGATTATCGCTATTAAAATAATTTTAAAAACTCGGAACGGTATCGCCGTAACGGCGGTTATATAAAAGAATAACCTTAAACGTATTATTAATAATAATCGGCAAACTAATAAAAGTAAAAACCTTAAAAATAGGGTATTTAAACATAGTTTTAACGGCTTAAAGCCGGCGGCTGCCTTTACTAAAAAGGATTTACGTAATTAAAAGCGTAAGGCTATACCCGCTAATATAGCGCCGGAGAAATTTAATCCGATTAACAAAAATATTAAGTATTATACGTATTATTAAAAAAAATACTATACGAATAAGTATCCTAATCCCAAAGTTACTATAGTAAATAATAATAAGTCCCGTAAAAAGGACTTAAATGCTTCGGCAAAAAACGGCGGCGCTCCGACGGCGGCCTTAAATCGGAATAATTAAAACGGCCGTTAAAAGTATATTTAGCTTTCGTAACGAAGGGGTAGACGAGCTTTTAAAATAATCCGTAGCTATTAACTATTTTAATCGATATTAAAACTTAAATAAATCTTATTTTATAAAGCTATATAGTTTAGTAAGACTTATAGTCTATTCCCGCCGTCTTACCGTAGGCGTCTTTTTTAAACGATCGGCAGGTTTATTATTATAGCGCTTATTAATTATAGTATTATTTAATTAATAGCTAAAAGTATAAGAAAACGTACGAAACGCTTTTCTATATTATTAATTAGGAAGGTCTAAACGTAGTCCTTAATTTATTAGTTTTGCGTGCCTTAGAAATAGTAATCGACCCGGCGGCGGAGTAATAACGTTTTAAAATCGATATAATTAAATTATAAATCGACGACGTTAAAAACTTTAGCTAAATAATAATAGAAATAAATAACGTTTTCGCGGTTATTATTAATAACGTAAAATAGGGTTACCTTAAAATACCGCGAATCTTTTAGGGCTTTTTAGCGCGTATAAATATTATTAAAAAGTTTACTAATTAAAATATCTTTCGGGAGTTAGGCGAATATATAAACGTTTTCTTTAAGGAAATAATTAATACCCTACCTAAATTAAAATTTAAAAACTATATTATTAACTTAGATAACCGGGAGCCGTTATACGGGCCTTTTTATAACCTTTCGCAAACTAAGTTAACGGAACTCCGGCGGTATTTAAAGGATATTTTAGCCCGGGGTTAGATCCGTTATTCTACGTCCTTTATAAGAGCTCCGATCCTTTTTATCCTTAAAAAGGACGGGGGTCTTCGTCTCTATATAGATTATAAAAGGTTAAACGCGGTAATTATTAAGAACCGATACCCGTTACCCTTAATTACCAAAATATTCGACCGGCTAAATAGCTTTAGACGATTTATTAAATTAAACTTAAAAGATACTTATTATTAATTAAAAATCAAATTTAAAAATAAGTAAAAGACGGCGTTCCGTATACGTTACGGGCACTTTAAATATTATATTATACCGTTTAAACTAACTAATATTCCGGTAACCTTTTAAATATATATTAATCGTATTTTTATTAACTTAATCGACGTAACTTACGTGGTTTATCTAAATAATATTCTGATATTTAGCGAGAAGCCGGCGGACTATTAACGTTACGTCGAATAAATCTTTAAACGCTTACGTTAATTTTAGCTTTATATTAATCTAGATAAATATTAGTTCGATACGATTTAAATCGAATTCTTAAGTTTTATCGTTTTTATTAAAAGGATTACGATAAACCCGGAACGTATTAAAACTATCCGTAATTAACCTGCCCCGAAAACCTACCGGGAAGTATAAGTCTTTTTAGGTTTTATAAATTTTTATCGGCGTTTTATTTATTAATATTCTAAAATCGTTAAATTATTAATAAGCTTACTAAAAAATAATAAAAAAGGAAAGAAAGCGGGTCCGTTTAACTAATATAACGCGGTAACGATAACGTTTAACCGGTTACGCGAAGCCTTTATTACCGCCCTTTTATTCCGTTATTTTAAACCGGCGAAGAAACAACGGGTAGAAACCGACGTATTTAATTTTATATTCGTAGGAATTATATCTTAATAGTTCGAAAACGGGTATTAGCGGCTAATTACGTATTAATCCCGGAAGATAACCCTTCCCGAATAAAATTACGAAACGTACGATTAAGAACTCCTAATTATTATTACGTTATTTAAGTAATAATGTTACTATTTTAAAAAAGCCTTTAAAATAATCGAAATATAGACCGATTATAATAATTTACGGGGGTTTATAAAGTAAACGGCGCTAAACCCGCGTTAAGCCCGGTAAATTTTAAAGCTCGTTAATTATAATTTTAAAGTATTTTATCGTTAAGGCAAAATAAACCCCGTTAATCCTTTATCGAAACGCCCGGATTACGAAAAGGTCTTATCTTTTAATACTATTTTACTACTTACGTTATAAAATAAGCTAATTTTTTAATCCGATAAATCGGCGGAGAACCGGCGCGTAGCGGCTATTAACTATTAATTTTTACTTATTTTAACTAATATATAAGTTATTATCCCGCGGAAAGAAATTCGCTAATTATTAAAAAAATTATACGAGGACTCGCGGCCGGTTAAATTACTTATTAAAGACTTATAAACTAATAATATATTTTCCTATAAAATTAAAAAAAATAACATAAAACCGGCTCGTATTCGTTTAGGCCGTAATAAGGTATAATATATCGATTTTAATGGGCTTATAATATACGGTAACCGTATTTA
Organism: Ramalina peruviana; assembly: GCA_001956345.1. Classification (NCBI taxonomy): domain Eukaryota; kingdom Fungi; phylum Ascomycota; class Lecanoromycetes; order Lecanorales; family Ramalinaceae; genus Ramalina; species Ramalina peruviana. The sequence goes on along the minus strand of MSTJ01000014.1, from coordinate 7,657 downwards.
CGTTTTTCGGGACGAAACGGTTAAAAAGGAATTAATTAGCAAATATTATAACGACCTATTAATTAACTATTTCGGGGCTAATAAAATTTACGAGCTTTTAACTCGTAAGTATTATTAAAACGGCTTACGTATTTAGGTAATAAAGTATATTAAGTTATACGATATATATTAAAAAGTTAAGGCACCCCGTTATCGTTTTTACGGCGAGTTGACTTCGCTACCTTAACCTTCCGGTCTATAGAAAAAGCTTATTATAGACTTTATTATTAACTTATTTGCGAATAAGGTTAAAAATTACGTTTATAATTCGATTTTAATAATAATAAATAGGTATATAAAGATATATCGATACCTCCCCTATACCAAAACCATCGACGCCGTAGCGTTGGCGGAGCTCTTTTTTGAAAAGGTTATTCTTCGTTATAAAACGTTAGCCGGAATTATATTTAACCGAAGATCGGTTTTTACGAGTAAATTCTAGGGGTTTATATATTATTACGCGAAAATAAAGCGTTAATTAAGTATAGCCTTTTACCCCCAAACTAATAATTAAACGGAACGTTAAAATCAAGGATTTAAGCAGTACTTTAGGACTTTCGCTAACTCCGAATAAGCGAATTAAATAGGGCTTTTACCTTTAGCCGAATTTATATATATGAATTCGGAATATTCGACYTTAAGCGTTAGCTTATTCTATTATATATATGGTTATAACCTTAATATTAACTTTGAGCTTAAGGATAGGCTTATAAAAGGGGAAATACTTATAATAAAAGATAAAGTCAAATTCTTATACGAGATGCGAATAACGTTAGCGGATAAATAGCGCCGTATTACTAAATTAAGTTAAAAAATATATAATAAAAAATATTATTTAAAGTTATATAATATTAAAGATTTAATACTATTAAATATTAAGAACCTAAAGCTAAAGCGTTTAAATAAGAAACTTACGCTTAAATTCGTAAAACCTTTTAAGATTAATAATAAAATCGGGACGTAAACGTACCGTTTATTTCTTTTTACYTTTTACCGGATYTATCCTACGGTTTACGTTTCTTTTTTAAAGCCTTATTATACGAGAGCCGGCGACGAAACGGCGGAAGTAATAATATAAATACCCGAATTCGTCGATAACGAAAAGGAATAAATAATTAAGGAAATTATTAATAAGATCCGAAATAAGAAAGGTATTTAATATTAGGTTAAGTAGGTTAATTAAGGCCCGGAATATAATTAGTAAATACCCGAAGCAAATATGGAGTATATTTAAGAATTACGAGAAAAGTACGATAAAATAATACGGAGTAAGCGGAAACGTAAATAAAATTATAGCGCCGCGATAACTAAAGCTTATATATATAGCCTCGAACTATATATATAAACGATATTTAATTTACCCGACCCTTATACGTTATTTTTYTATATATTATTAAGCGTACGGTTAATCCGGCGTTATAATAACGGATATTTCGAAATATTTTATTATAATTAATATATTATTATAAATAACTATAAAAGTATCTTAGTATAAGAGATAAAGACGCTAAAATGCGAGCGTTAACGCGCTTTTTTATAAATAACCTAAAAATAATTAAAAACCAAAATATTATAAAAAGTCGATAAGTTAAAAAATATAACGTAAAAACGGCGGGATTACCGTTATCGGGGTTACTATATTTAGCAATTTTAAAATACGAACGTTAATACCGAAACGCTAAACGCTAAACTCTTATAATATAAAAAAAAAAAAAAGAATACGATCTTAAAATAAAAGCCTTAGTTTTTTTTTTTCCGTTTCGAAAGCGGCGTTTATCGCCGCCCGCGATAATAACGGCCGGGAAAGTCTTCGGCGCGATTTTAAAACGCTACCCCTAAAGGCCAAAGTTACCCTTTTTTTCTTTGCCGCTACCGCCGTTTCTTTCTTTTTTTTCTTTTTTTCCTTTTTTTATAAAAAGTTAACGACGTCGATCCGATAGCGGGTAATTATACCCTTATTTTTTTCTTCTGCCTTAAGGTTAGCCCTTTAATATTGGCGGAAGGCGGAAAAGTTCCCCGGCGCGATTTTAAAATTTTATTTTTAAAGGCCGGGGCCGACTTTTTTCTTCCCGCCGCCGTCGAAATAGCTAAAGCTTTTTTTATTTCTTTATCCTTATTTTTATCCTCCTCCCCCCCGGAAAAAAACCCGAGGGAATAGGCCTCCGTTTCGGATATATTATTTATATTTTATTACGCTAAATTAACGTTATCGTAATTTTATTATAATCGGAACGTATATAACGGGGGCTTACCCTTTATTCGTTTTATTTTTTGTTTTCCTTTTTTTCTTTTTTTTTTTTTTAAATGGAAGCTTCGGCGAATCCGCTAAATTCGCTAAAAAATAACGAATCGAAAACGTCGGAAAAAGCCCGGTCCTTTTCTTCCTCCTCGTTTTATTTAGCGGCGATTTAGGTTAATTACCTTTCCGCGAATTTAGCCCGGAACTTTTATTTTTTTAACTAACCTTTTAAATCGTTAAAACGTTTTTTAACGATTAACTATTTACGACGGAATACCGCCGCGGCTCGGTAAACTATTATAGGGGTAAGGGCGAAATCCCTTTTTTACCGCTAGACTTCGTATAAAAGGTCGTCGACCTTTTATTAAAAAACGGCCTCCTATTACGAAAACCGCCGACGTTTATTAAATCGGGCGGTAATCCGCCGCGCCTAATTAATTATTTAAACCGGGAACTAAATTAATTAATAGGTATACGGCGTAACGATAACTTGACGACTTATAAGTTTATAACGGCCGTTATACCGTATTTCTTTACGATATCGGTCGTAAAACCCGACGTTACGTATATAATCTAGCTTCTATAAAAAGTATATTATATACGAAAAATCTAAAGTATATTAATATATACTTAATACTGCCCTTACGCCGGCGGTACGTTAGCGATAGGCTATATATAGGATCGTATAATTATATCGGGTAATTAATCGATTATAATAATAATTATAAAATAAAGGGAGAAATATAATACTTATTAAAAAAGAATAGAGAAAATACTATAATAAGTTAATATTAATATAATCGCGTTATTATAAAGCTAATAAGACTTATTCTTAATAATAATAATAATAATAATAGCGAAAATAATAGGCTATACATACGTATTAATATCGTATCGTATTATAGTAAGCTATCTTGTATTTACGAGAGTTAAAGTATTATTTATTAAAAAAAGTAAAACAATAAGTAAACAATAAGCTTAAATATATTAACGCGTTATCGACCCGACGACGGACTTATTATAGTAACGGCTTCTTATAATAACCACTTTATTATAAAATAATAAAGAAACGCGATAATAAATAAATAAATATAATTAAATTTAAATATAATAAATATTCTTTCCTATTTATATTTATCTTATAAGGTTTAATAAGAAGGTTTTAATAAAATCTATTATTGCGTTAATTCGTCGCTATCGTTAATAAAGCTATTTATATTTACGCTTTCGCGTTTACCCGTTAAATAGCTTATATATTTATTTATCGGAGATTCTTTTCTTATTTACTTTTTTTTACCGGGTTTTATAATTAGGTTTTTAATAAATTCTATTATTAAAGCCGGCTATCCGCCGCTTCGAATATTCCTATTTATATTATTAATAAATAGAACGATACTATTTTTATAAATACTATTATTAATTAACGTTACTTATATTTTCGCGTATATTTAAGGATTTTTTTCCTTATACCCTTTTTTTACCGGGTTTAGTATTAGGTTTTTAATAAGTTTTGCCGTCCGCTATTTCTACGACGGCTATTAAATATAATTACGTCTTTTTTATATATTAAGGACCAACGTATAAAAAGGGAGGCAATATTAACGTATAGCGTACTTATACCTTAGCGCTTCGCCGGCGTTAAAAGGTTTTATATTAAGGTAAGGCTTATAGGCCTTAATAACGGCTTTAATAAAATATTATAAACCCTAAGGATCGTATTATCGTAAACCCTAAAGGTCGCATCGGTCGATCTAAATTAGATACCCCGTTAGGGTCTATAGCCGGCTCTCCGCCAGCTTTCCTTAAGTAAAGGCTATGCCTTAGTTCTTTCTGATTTTTTAAGAATTAATCTACTTACCAAATCTACTCGTTATCAATATCCAAGTATCCTGTCTAAACCTTACGTCTTCTACAACCCCCTTAACTAGCCCCGCCAGCTATACGCCGGCGGCCCTGTGTCTAACAATAACCCGGATAATTATAGGAGCCGAAGAACCGAAAATCCCGGAAACCGTAAAGGGCTTATAATTTTAATATTACCCCTTTTTAAAATAAAAGCTCGCTTTCGAACTTATTATATATTTTTAATTTTTAAATATTATTAATTATTTAAACTAAAGTTAGACTTATTAATCGAAATAATAATTTAATATAAAGCAAAATAACGGATATTCCTTAATCGAAATATCTTAATAATAGTAAATATTTTTAATTTAATTTTTAAATCGATAAAAATAAAACTTAAACGATTAAAATACTACTTATAATAAGCGTTAACGACGTTTTAAACGTATTAAAATATAGATCCGTTTACGTAATATTATATATTATCCGGATTTTTACTAATTTAATTAAYTTTATATTAAAGTCTTTTTCGTTTATTAATATATATTTTAAATTTAGAATCTTATTTAACTTATATTCTTTAATCTCCGGATTATTTATTATAATTAACTTTAAAGGAAATAACTTCTAATTAAATATAGGAAATTTATCGGGATTAAAGAACTTTATAAAATCGTTAATATAAAAAATAAAGTAAACTTTAAATAATTTTAAAACGTCGAATTTATATAAGGAATTATATTAAATAATAATTTTAAAAGGTCTTAAATATTTATAATTTAATTTTTTATTCGGTTAATTAATAACGAAGTTCCGGGTATTAATTATAACTTTATTATTAATCTCGAAATTTATATTTCTCCGCTTTTTATATATTTATTTAACGATATTTTTTTATAAATAAATAAAGTTTTCTTTAGCCGTAACGAAAATATTTTATATAATAACCGAAATATYGGTAACTTTTTATATTTAACGTCTCTTTTTTATAATAATATACTCCGTATTATTTAATCCGAAAAATATTTTTAAATTAAAGCCTTTATTTATATAAAAGGGTATTATTTTAATATTTTAATTAATAATATTATTATCCGCGAATTTTAATATAAATAATTATCGAACYTAATTATTYTAAAAATAATTAATATAAAAACGTAAAMCTTTTTCGATTTTTTAATTTATATAYTCCGATTAATTATTTATTTAAGCGTAATATAAAATCGAAATTTTAAAATCGATATATAATTAATATAATAACGATTTCTATATTTTATTTATAAATTAAAGGCCCCGGTCCGATATAATTAATAAAAATAATCCGTAATACTTAAAAACTTCTTTAATAAAGAGTTAAATTATTTCTTTTACCGAAGTATTTTMTTTTTTTATTTTATAAAGAATATAATATTWTTTTTTTAAAAGCCTATTTATTATAATAAAAATAATATTTATCGATTCGCTTTTTAAAAATCCGGTAATAAAATTATATATAATATCTTTTTATTATTAATTAATAATTTCTAATTAATATAAAAGATTAATAAACTTTTAATAAAACGTTTTTATTCGAAAATAARTACCGTAATTAAAAATATATWTATTAATATTTTCTTTAAAAATAGGTTAATAAAAGTAATAAGAAGTTAGCTCGATTATATAATCTCGTTTAAAATATTTATTTATTAATTTATTATAAATATATTTAAAAACTTTAATACGAAAAAACGAAAAAATTTAAAACTTATTTCCGAACTTAAAAACGTTATTTTTTATTTTTATATATYTAAAAAAAACCCCTTTAAAACGTCGGAGTTAATCGGTAATAATAATATTTTTAAATTTAATTAATTTRGGGTCGGTAAAGTTTATTTTTTTTATTTATCGGTAAAAGTTAACCGATTCCGGTAGTTTTAAACCTAAATTTAAATTATTATTATTTTCTTCCTTTTTATTAAAGGTAGCGACTTCGAACCGATTAAGTAAAAAAAGCGTTTAATATTAAGATTTAATACGATTGTTATCGTTTTTTTTCGGTTAATAACCGGGTATTCTTATTAATACGTTTATTTTATTATTTTATTTATTAAGTTTATAAATAATTTTGAAATTAAATTTAARTAATAAACTTAAATAACGAGTTTATTTATRAAAGAGCTTTTATTAATTAATAAAGTATTTAAGCGCTTAATTATTTACGAAAATCCGAATWAAAATATTARTTATTTTTAATTTAGGTTTTTAGTTTTTTAAATATTTAATAATAATTAAAAWTTTTTTATTATAAATATTATAATTATATTTAGTAAATAATATCGTTTTATTRTAAAATATAATAAAATATAATTATCCGTTATCGTTATATTACGAAAGAACTTTATTAAAAACGTAATCCGAAGAATCTATTTTAAAAACGATTTTTTTATTTTTATCGAAATATCGAAGAACGGGTACGGTAWTTAATATTTCCCGTAAGTCTTTAAAAGCCTTTTAATATTTATTAATTTAAATAAAAAATATATTTTTCTTAATAAATTTAGCTAATATACGAATTATACGTAAAAATCTTTTAATAAATTTGTTAGACATAAGGCCGCTAGCTCATAGCTGGCGGGCTAGTTAAAGGGGTTATAGAAGACGTAAGGTTTAGATAGGATACTTAGATACTAAGTAACGAGTAAATTTGGTAAGTAAACTAATTCTTAAGGAATCAGAAAGARCTAAGGTATAGCCTTTACTTAAAAAAAGCTAGCTAAAAGCCGGCGAAGGACCTTAACGGGGTATTTAATCTAGATCGACCGATATAACCTTTAAAGTTTATAATAATACGATCTTTAAGGTTTATAATATTTTATTAAAGCCGTTATTAAGGTTTAYAAGCCTTACCTTAATATAGGACCTTTAAACGCCGGCGAAGCGTTAGGATATAAATACGCTATACGCTAATATTACCTCCCTTTTTATACGCTAGTCCCTAATACGTAAAAGAAACGTAATTATATTAARTAGCCGTCGCGGAAATAACGGATAATAAGGCTTATTAAAAACCTAATATTAAACCCGGTAAAAAAAGGGTATAAAGAAAAGAGTTTTTAGATATACGCGAAAATATAAGTAAYRTTAATTAATAATAGTATTTATAAARATAATATCGTTTTATTTATTAATAATATAAATAGGAATAYTCGAAGCGGCGGATAACCGGTTTTAATAATAAAGCTTATTAAAAACCTAATTATAAAACCCGGTAAAAAAAGGTAAATAGGAAAAGAGTCTCCGATAAATAAGTATATAAACTATTTAACGGGTAAACGCGAAAGCGTAAATATAAATAGCTTTATTAACGATAACGACGAGCTAACGTAATAATAAATTTTATTAAAACCTTCTTATTAATTTTATAGGATAAATATAAATAAAAAAGAATATTTATTATATTTAGATTTAACTATATTTATTTATTTGATTGATTGATTGATTGATTTATATTACGAATCTAGCTAAGCTAATTTCGGCGTTCTATAATAATCGGCC
>MSTJ01000142.1:0-35739 GCA_001956345.1 Ramalina peruviana | reverse complement strand
TATTAACGGTTTAAAAGCTTCTCCCCTTATCTATAATAAGGAGTAATGATCGGATTTTAGTAATTCCGGYACCGATCGAAAGCCCGAAATCAGGCCTAAAAAGTTAAATTAATAGATTTTTCATAGTAATAAAGGCTTCAAAAGTAAATATTAGCGCCGGGAAGCAACGKGAAGCAAACTTAACCACCAACCACCAATAATATCAATATATTTATCTATATAAGGGCTTATCGGATTTACCTCGGAAGTAGCGGGATTTATAGGGCTTAGTCAGCTTTATAACTTTTTTATATAAACCTAATAAATCTATAAACGTTTTTGAGTCGATATGATTTGATTATAAATTTAAATCATATCGACTAGTAGCCCTACAGGATTTTGGTGGCCCTCAAATCATATCGACTCGATATGATTTAATACTAATAGATAGGAGTTCTTTTTCGAAAAAATTATTTTTCGCTATAGAACGTTAACCGGAATTATATTTAACTGGGGATCGGTTTTTACGAATAAATTCTAAAGGTTTATATATTATTATACGAAAATAAAGCGTCGGTTAAATATAGCCTTTTACTTTTAAACTAATAGTTAAACGGAACGTTAAAATTAAGGATTTAAATAATATTTTAGGACTTTTGCTAACTCCGAATAAACGAATTAAATAAGGTTTCTATTTTTAGCTGAATTTATATATATAAATTCGGAATATTCGACTTTAAGCGTTAGCTTATTTTATTATATATATAATTATAACTTTAATATTAACTTTAAATTTAAGGATAAGCTTATAAAAAGGGAGATACCTATAGTAAAAGATAAAGTTAAATTCTTATATAAAATACGAATAACGCTAACGGATAAATAGCGCCGTATTACCGAATTAAACTAAAAAGTATATAATAAAAAATATAATTTAAAGTTATATAATATTAACGATTTAATATTATTAAATATTAAGAACCTAAAGTTAAAGCGCTTAAATAAGAAGTTTACGCTTAAATTCGTAAAACCTTTTAAAATTAATAATAAGATCGGAACGTAAACGTACCGCCTATTTTTTTTTATTTTTTACCGGATTTATTTTACGGTTTACGTTTCTTTTCTAAAGTTTTATTATACGAAAGCCGGCGACGAAACGGCGGAAATAATAATATAAATACCCGAACTCGTTAACGATAAAAAAAAAAATAATTAAAGAAATTATTAATAAGGTCCGAAATAAGAAAGGTATTTAATATTAGGTTAAATAAGCTAACTAAAACCCGGAATATAATTAATAAATACCCGAAATAAATATAAAGTATATTTAAGAATTATAAAAAAAATTCGATAAAATAATACGGAGTAAACGGAAACGTAAATAAAATTATAACGCTATAATAATTAAAGCTTATATATATAGTCTTAAGCTATATATATAAACGATACTTAGTCTACCCGATTTTTATACGTTATTTTTTTATGTATTATTAAATATACGGTTAATCCGGCGTTATAATAGCGGATATCTCGAATATTTTATTATAATTAATATATTATTATAAATAATTATATAAATATTTTAATATAAAAAATAAAAACGTTAAAATACGAACGTTAACGCGCTTTTTTATAAACGGTTTAAAAATAATTAAAAATTAAAATATTATAAAAACTCGGTAAGTTAAAAAATATAATATAAAAACGGCGGGATTACCGTTATCGGGGTTATTATATTTAATAATTTTGAAATACGAACGTTAACGCCGAAACGTTAAACGCCGAACTTCCATAATATAAAAAAGAAAAAGAATATAATTTTAAAATAAGAGTTTTAACTTTTTCTTTTCCGTTATAAAAACGGCGTTTATCGCCGCCCGCGATTACGACGGCCGGGAAGGTCCTCGGCGTGATTTTAAAGCGTTATTTTTAAAGGCCGAAATTACTTTCCCTTTTTCCGTTATTACCGCTATTTCCGCCTTTTTCCTTTTTTTTTTYTTTTTTTTATAAAAGGTTAGCGACGTTAATTCGATAGCGGGTAATTATACTTTTTTTTTTTTCTTTTACGATAAAATTAGTATTTTAATATTAACGGAAAACGGAAAAATTCCCCGGCGCGATTTTAAAATCCTATTTTTAAAGGCCGGGGCCGATTTTTTTTTTCCCGCCGCCGTTAAAATAACCGTTACCCCCTTTATTTCCTTATCCTTTTTTTCGGATAAGAACCCGAAAGAATAGGCTTTTTTAATAAATATATTTTTTATATATTATTATGCCGGGTTAACGTTATCGCAATTTTATTATAATTAGAACGTATATATCGGGGGCATATTTTTTTATTATTTTATTCTTTTTTTTCTTTTTTTTTCTCTTTTTTTTTTTAGGTTTTAACCCCGGCCGGTTCGTTAAATTCGTCGGAAAATAACGAATCGAAAATATCGGAAAAAGCCCCGTCTTTTTTTTTTTTTTCGTTTTATCCCGCGGCGATTTAAATTAATTATTTTTCCGCGAACTTAACCCGGAACTTTTATTTTTTTAATTGGCTTTTTAAATCGTTAAAACGCCTTTTAATAATTAGTTATTTACGACGGACTACCGCCGCGGTTCGGTAAACGATTATAAAAATAAAAACGAAGTCCCTCCTTTACCGTTAAACCTCGAGTAAAAAATCGTCGACCTTTTATTAAAAAACGGCCTTTTATTAGGAAAACCGCCGACAATTATTAAATTAGGCGGCGATCCGCCGCGTTTAATTAATTATTTAAGCCGGGAACTAAATTAATTAATATATATATAGCGTAACGATAATTTAATAATTTATAGGTTTATAACGACCGCTATTTTTTATTTTTTTATAATATCGGTCGTAAAACCCGATATTACGTACGTAATTTAGCTTCTATAAAAAGTATATTATATACGAAAAATCTAAAATATATTAATATATATTTAATATTGCCTTTACGCCGGCGATACGTTAGCGATAAATTATATATAAGATCGTATAATTATATCGGGTAATTAATCGATTATAATAATAATTATAAAGTAAAAGGAGAAATATAATACTTATTAAAAAAGAATAAAGAAAATATTATAATAAGTTAATATTAATATAATTACGTTATCGTAAAATTAGCGGGACTTATTCTTAATAATAATAATAATAATAATAATAACGAAAATAATAAGCTATATATACGTTTTAATATCGTATCGTATTATAATAAGCTATTTTGTATTTACGAAAACTAAAATATTAATTATTAAAAAGAATAAAATAATAAATAAGTAATAAGCCTAAATATATTGATACGTTATCGACCCGATAACGGACTTACTATAATAACGGCTTCTTATAATAATTACTTTATTATAAAATAATAAAGAAACGCGATAATAAATAAATAAATATAGCTAAATTTAAATATAATAAATATTCTTTTTTATTTACCTTTATTTTATAAGGTTTAATAAAAAGGTTTTAATAAGATTTATTTATACGTTAGTTCGTCGCTATCGTTAATAAAGCTATTCGTATTTACGTTTTCCCGCCCGTTAAAGTAGTTTATATTTTAGTATTTATTTATTAAAGATTCTTTTCTTATTTACCTTTTTTTACCGGGTTTTATAATTAGGTTTTTAATAAGCTTTATTATTAAAGCCGGCTATCCGCCGTTTCGAATATTTTTACTTATATTATTAATAAATAAAACGATACTGTTTCTATAAATACTATTATTAGTTAACGTTATTTATATTTTCGCGTATATTTAAAAACTCTTTTTTTTATATTTTTTTTTACCGGGTTTAATATTAAGTTTTTAATAAGCCTTATCGTTCGTTATCTCCGCGACGGCTACTTAATATAATTACGTTTCTTTTACGTATTAAAAACCAACGTATAAAAAAAGAGGCAATATTAGCGTATAACGTATTTATATCCTAGCGTTTTATTAACGCGTAAGGCTATTACGTTAAATAAAGGCCTATAGGGCCTTAGTAATAGCCGTAATAATACCCTAAATAAACCCTAAGGGTTATATTAATTTAGATATTAAATATCGGGGGGTTCTATAACGTTTAGTTAATTTAGTTACTCATTTTAAGTAAAAGTAATATCCCAGTTCTTTCTGATTCCTTAAGAATTAGTCTATTTACCAAATCTACTTATTACTTAGTATCCAAGTCCTTGACTTTACGTCTTYTATAAACCCCTTTGACTAGCCCCGCCAGCTGTGCGCCGGCGGCCCTGTCTAACACGTATACAGCCCCTCCTATTAGTTCTCTATCCGTACTTTATATGAAGTCCGCTGATTATTAGTGTTAGGATGCGGCTGCAAAACTCTTCAGCTTTGATAGGTCTTTGGATCGAGGCGAGCCTACCTTATACAGAATTACGCGCTTTGATAATATGAGTTTACGTATGAGCCCAATTTGGGAGTCTAGGACGGCGGAAGCCAGCTTCGCCTTCATAAATACCCATTCCACAATTGCGATGCTCCTGAATATGACGTAGTCCTGTAATCTTAAGGTTGACTTCCCTTTGAGCACGGTAGCAATGTAAATCAAGGTGAAAAAGTTGACAAAGGGCGTGTCGGACCAGATGAAACGGCCTGCCCGTCGAAGAGCCATAACGGGTAGGCTATACTTGTACTGTCCGAATGTACATGAGATAAGGATGTTCAGGATAAGGTCCGAGAAGAATATATTCATGACAACGCTTGAAGTGAGAGAAGTTACAAGGAGAGCAAAGCCAGTGTTAGTGAAGTAAAGCTCCGCTTGCTCCGCGTCAACATCGTTGGAGAGTACAGACGTGTAAGCATCCAGAACAGCTGACACTTGTGTGGGTTGACTCTTCAGGGACTTGCGACGCCATATTGTACTATAGCGCAAACCTAGCCTTCTCGCGATCTCGAATAAGTTCAGAATCTCTTTGATGATGACGGTGGTGCAGCTGTGTAGTAGCAGAGCTGATGCAAAATTTATGTCTCTCGACCAAGGGACTGTAGGGTTGGTCATGACCGCATCCTCTTCGATCATCAATGATCTTGAATTTGGGGGAACTGGGGCCTTTGTATTTGAGCACAACTTTTGTTGCGGAGAATTGCGGGGTGCTGTAGCCTTGTCAGCATGGTGGGTCAGATCTCAGCCTGCTTGCAGTCAGTCAATAGCTTGCTTCAAGTTCGAGCACGCTCATTGGATGTAACTTTTTCGTTATCTCAGACTATGCTGCATTTGGCCAGTCCACGCCTCGTGTGCTCCGCGGGTCTAAATCAGGGTCTGGTAGTGTCACTAGCCATGCGCAGGGGTGACCACGAGCGCAGAAACATATATGAATAGGCCAAACAAGGACTTCAGGCCAAATTTTCCTTATTGCGCTTTGCGTTATGCAGGCTGCGGTCTTCAAAGCCTTATTCCATTCAATATTCTATGCTGGCGAAGATGTCTTTGTTTGCGCCAAGGTAGTGGTTCAGAAGCATCTCTACTCCAGGGGGACTTTGGGTCCCGCTTCCAACCCCCTTGAGCACGCTGACCTCGTAGTCGCTGTTCCTAAATATCGTGGTCTGAAGTAGGACTTCAAAGACGCTTCGCTTGTCCTCTCTTGAGATGGGCTCCTGGAACAGAGAGCTCAATGGCGCAAGATACTTTGACCCATTAATGACTGTGATCCAGTTGGCATAGGGCATTCGTTTATTCTCAGGACCAAGGAAGCCAATAGCTTTTTCGAAAGAGATCGTTTCCTTGTAAATGATATGCTTCAAACCTGTCTGACCGTCAATCGAAAGTTGGTGCACAAGTCTGGCACAATAATCCACCGGTGTAAGGTCGATCTGCCAACCTTGCCCACCAATCTTGTGAAGATCTGGTGTAACACCAAGCTCCATTACGGATGCCAAAAGACGGACCGTAAAGTCATCTGGCGGACACTTGTAGTTGATGGTGTTGCCAAACAACCGGCCAGGACGTAAGATGAGGGCATGCCCACCAAGTCTCGCATATTCGAGGACCAGTTGCTCAGACACCCACTTGGACTGCCCGTAACCGGTCACTATACCAGAGTTGAGATCATCCACAGGCTTTTCCATGCCACGGCCAGTTTTGTTACCCGCACCGAAAAACACAGATAGTGTAGAAATATACGTAAGTCGCTTCTGAGTGAATGTGCTCGCAAATCGAAGGACCTCGACGGTACTGGTGACATTTGCTTTCTCCAGGTCACCGTAAGATGCGATGAAATTGACCGCGGCTGCTGAGTGGTAGACGGTATCAACATCCTTTGCCAGTTGAAGATAGTCGTCTGTATTGAGACCCAGGAAAGGCTCGCTGACATCCCCACAGAAGGCGTGGTACCGGGTATTGAAGCTGTCTTGCCACAAGCCCCAACTTGTGAGCGCAAACTTGATGCGATCATGTGCCGTCGCATCATCTGGGGCGCGGACAATACAGCTGATTCTTGACGTGCGCGCCTTCAACAGTTCCACAAGGATATGGCTTCCAAGGAACCCTGTAGCACCTGTGAGGAGCACATGATGTTGATTACGGACGCTGCATGACTCAACGAAGTTGGCGATTTGATAAGGAAGCCTCGCAAGCTTCAGTAGGTCTGGGCTCTGTGAGCAAGTCGATGCACTGTCCAATCCCTGAATAAGGTCAGCCAGATAGCGTATCGATACTCGCTTCCTATAAAATTGGCCAAAGCCAATGTTGGAGCAAAACGATTTGTTCAGATGACGAAGAACCACCGATGCCTGTAAAGACGTACCTCCCAGCTCTGCATACGTAGTACACGACGTGACGGTCTGCGTGACCGGAACGTCTAGAGCTTCGAACAGCACGACGGCGATCCTGGCTTCTAATGGCGTGATTCTCTCCTCGTGAGCGGATGATGTTGTAGTAGATCGCTTGTTCTGGGTCATTGCCAGCAGCGCTTTCGTGTCCAATTTCTTATTCACGGAGAGGGGTAACTCCTTTATGAACTCAATGCGACTCGGGATGCTATATGCAGGGAGCGCTTTCCTCATCAACGAATCCAAGTAGTTCGATAGCGTGTCTTTACAGAATGCCGAGCCTTGTTGTTGAGGTACGACATAGGCGCATAATGTGCGAAAGCTTGCTTCATCACTTACGAGCACAGCCACATCGAGGACTTGCGGGGCGCTGCGTAGGACTTCCTCGACTTCTCCAAGCTCTATGCGCTGTCCGTTCAATTTGACCTGTCGTGTCGACGCCTTGCGACCAAGGGACTCAATCTCGCCACATGGCAGAATCCTGCCGATGTCACCYGTTTTGTAGGAAGCGCATTGACGAGAATTGTCATAGGCAAAGCGCTCAGCGGTCATCTGTGGTAGATTGAGGTATCCACGTTGACTTACCCCGGGGCCAGTAATGCAAATCTCCCCAACAGCTCCATGACTGACKGGAACACCCTYGTCATCAAGGATACTGATTACTGTGTTCAACACCGGTCGCCCAATTGATGATGCARGAGATCCCTCGGGGAYTCTGCCATCGTAATARACTCGCTTGGTGCYACAGACTGTAGCCTCCGTCGGTCCGTATGCATTGATCAATCTTCTTCCTGCGCCCCAGATGTTGATGAGCGACTGGGTCGAGGCCTCTCCTGCAACAACAAGGGTTCTGAGATGTGGCAGAGGCTCGTRTTTGCATGYCCGAAGCACAGAAGGGGTGATTACAGAGTTGGTAATCTTTTGCTSTGCGATGGTCCCGAGTAGATTGCCAGGCAGGATTTCTTCCTCTTTGGGTATGTACAAGGATGCACCMGTCATGAGAGCGCCAGCTATGYCTCGTATACTGGCATCAAAGCAGAAGGGAGAAAATAGAAGCACCCGGTCAAAGGACTCGATCTCGTGGCTCTGCTGGATGTCAGCAACGAGACTCYCAACATTRCTGTGAGTGATGGCAACACCTTTYGGCGTCCCTGTTGACCCRGAGGTATATATAATATATGCCAGACCATCACAAGTGGACATGGCAAAGAGGTCTTTTGCTGACCTGCTCCTCAGATGGTCAATAAAGTCTGGGTCGTCCAAGCATAGGGCATTCGAGATGACCGGGTGATCCAGCTTCAGCGACCGGATGTCCTTCAGAGTGATGAGACAAACAGCTTTGCTGTCCAGTATCATGTACTGCATTCTCTGGCGAGGTAGGGATTGATCGAGAGGCAAGTAAGCGGCGCCGATCTTCCAACACGCAAGCAGCGCAATAATRTATTCRATGCCTCGCCCTAAAGCAACAGCCACGACTTGCTCTCGACSAACGTTAAGTGAGAGCAGATGACGCGCAAGTCGATTAGCTYGATGGTTCAAGRCGTCGTAGCTGAGCGTCCCATGTTGACTTATTACAGCAGCTTTGTGCCCATGTCTGGAGACAACGTGCTCAAAAAGCACTGCGGTCCGCGATTTGCCAGGGTTGGTGGACGKTTGGTGCTTGATAYTGATGACGGGTAAGGATTTGACGCGGGTCTGGCTAACCAAAGTCATGTTGATGAGCGTGTATTCCAATTTCGGCCGTAGATTTGGTCTAATSAAGAAAGGAAGGTGATATGGTTGTGSAGTGGAGAATATGGGGAAGGCTTGTGATGAAGAAAATTCAAGGAGCAAGCAACATAAACCAAGATWATTGCTGATRTTAGAGTGCAGCCGAACATTAAAGCTGCAACGCGGGCCAAAGAAAACCCCTGTRCTGAGTCAAAATTGACAATGACTTTGTGYTTTTGTCACAATTGCCCAGAGCGCGTAACGTAAGAGCATCCTCAGACAATATACAAAGCCATTGTCTGGGTCGATCATCCCACTTTCACGGCTTTATTGCATGTAATTTCTTTGGACYGGATTTGCTCMACCTCTCCAAGAAGATTTGTTTTGTATTTGAGCGGGATTTTGGAACGACTTGCTGCAGCTCAAATGGCATCAGGAGAAGGATCACTTATCGGGTTCGAAAACAGGCTCAATCGACTGAAAGAACACACAGAGTGCTCCTCCGCAAAGAMAGGAGAGCTTGGGACTCGATGCTGTACTTGGCATCTGGAGAATGATCAATGGCATCAGCACCACTGCAATGTTCGAGCGCCAATGGATACTWTGGACGTCATGGGACCGATAAAATTCCAGATCATCAATCATCGTAGAATCYTGACAACGACGTGCCGCGTGGTGGAATCGGATGTTTGCAACATMATAGCAAATCATGCCCTCGCGGCTGTTGGGATGAAGACGCTGTTTGATAAGCTGTTCGATTTCTTCGAAGTGATTCAAAGAACGTACTCTTACCTACTGCCTCAAAAGATCGATCTTGGACAAYTRAAAGACCTATCTCACAGGGGCAATCCACGACAGCACTTTCACGCTATTCGAGAACTCTCACCGCCTTTTCGTGTCATCTTGCGCCACTTGTCCTACTTGGACCAAGATCATGAAATTTCGCCTCTCCAGCAAATTGGTCGACTGGGTATCGTCGCACCAAACGCAGTCAATCACCTTGTCAAGACTGCGGCCTTTGGGSATACAGATGAAATCTTGTCTCCGCCGGAGCATTTGCGCTGTGTCTGGAAGCCAGTCGCAAGGGAGCGTATGGCGCCAGAGGACAAGGGAGAGGTTGGGGACTTTACTCGAAGTCTTTTGCAGACACACCTYCGTGTCAAGGATTGCGAGACACCGCCARTGACGGATTTCGAAGTGCAATSTCTSTTTGGGCCAGATGCRACGCTCRTTTCTCACGCTCAAGAACGACTGCCGTTTGACTGCGGGAGGAACAAGTACACGCTGAACGAACAAGATCCTTTCGTACTTGACTGCACCGCAAAGGGGCTGTTCACATCAAGCGGACCATCAGGRACAGCTTRTCGATACCTGAACATGTGGTTGGCTCTTGCTGGGTCACACGAGAAATTGCCCGAGCTGCGATTTGCAACAGCAGCGATGCTTCTGGGAGGGTCACATCATTCCCTGATCGAGGCTCTGGCTGTGTGCGCGCCTCTCTGTGGATGCAGGATGCCCGAMGATCTTGAAGATATGCTTGACCAGCTCGTGCCTCGTGAGCTGGAAATGACACAAGGAGGGGTTCGGCACCGCTTTTCGCCAGAAGCGTTCTACCATGAGCTTAACCAACGCCTGGATGCACGATTGGCATGACAGGAGCAAGGATGTCCAAACAAGGGAGCTTGACGAAAGAAACCATTGGTGTAAATATAATATCGACTGTGAAATGCCCGGCCCCTTGTTGATTGGCATCAAATTTGATAAAGAATTGAGGTGCAGATTAGTCCATTGAAACTCATGAGGATCATTTCGCGGACATTGGCAACATCAAGCATCTCCATCCTTGATCATACCCTCGAACAAGAGGGCTAAAAGTTCGGAGTAGCATGCTCCAGATCATATACAGTAGGCAAACCTCTTCCACAGAGTGAACGTAGACAACSAAGACCAGACGAGTCTCAAGTCCAGTAATGTCCATTGATAGGGAGAGACAAGAAGACCAAAATGGAGGAGAAGCAATCGTTTGCGAGCGCAATTTCCGGATATTGGCCGATCGAGATCTCGGCTAAACGACGGGTGAAATTCTCTTGGCGTTTCTCTGCTTTGTCTCCAACTTTCCCCTCGTTCATTTTGTCTTTGTCCTTCTTCCTATGTTTGTTCATGTTTTTCTCTTTGTTGATTGCTTTGCTCAAATGGAACAATATCGATTGTAATTGCCTGTATAATGGCAATGTCTTTCTCAGCATCTTCTTGTATTCTCCGCTCATCCACTCCTCTCGACCTCTGTAACCCGATTGCCACGAGCTTTCCTGCCACTCACATATTTCAGAMCTCTTGCATCTACCAGGATGGCCGCAGTTATATCATGCCCAAGCCKAACGGATGAAGAAAGATTCGAGCTCATCGTCGCCAATCTTCAGGAGACAATTCGTCCAGACATCATCCGAGAGATTCTCCCAACACGTCCTCTGAAGATCTACTGGGGTACGGCAACMACTGGCCGCCCTCATGCCGCTTACTTCGTGCCCAGTATCAAGATCGCACAAWTTCTGCGAGCTGGTTGTGAAGTCACAGTACTGCTCGCTGATTTGCACGGCTTTCTCGACGCTGACAAAGCGCCTGAAGGAGTCCTGGAATTTCGCGCGCAATACTACGAGCGAACCATTAGAGCGATGCTGACAGCCGTCGGCGTCGATCTCAAGAACCTCAAGTTTGTCCGCGGAAGTTCATACCAGCTGACACCCCAATACTCCCGCGACCTGCTCCGACTCAGCAAGCGCGTGTCCGTTCATGATGCCGTCAAGGCTAGCAGCGAGATTGTCAAGTCWACGGGCGAGCCGGYCATGGCGGATGGSATCTACCCGATGATGCAGTTGCTCGATGAAGAATACCTAGGTGTTGACGCTGAGTTTGGGGGCATTGACCAGCGCAAGACTTTCGCGTTAGCCAACGACACTTTGACCAAAGCATTGGGCTTCAAGACTCGGGCGCATCTGATGAACCCCATGGTCCCTGGTTTGTCGGGTGGTAAGATGAGCAGCTCGGATCCCAAGTCAAAAATCGATCTGCTAGACGATGGYAACACCATTCGCAAGAAGATCGCAAAAGCATTCTGCGCGCCTCGACAGGTCGAAGGTAATGGCATCCTGGCATTCATTCAGCATGTCTTGCTCCCACTCTCACAGCTAAAATCATCTGATGGGAAGACAGCTACGCTGAGCGTGACATTGAAGGACGAAACCGAACCGACTGATTTTCATTCATTCGCAGATATGATCAAGGCTTACGAAGCTGATCTTCTGTCGCCGCAGCTGGCTAAGAAAATTGTTCAAGACGGTCTTATCCTCTTGACGGCCTCTATCCGCCAGGAGTTCGAGCAAGACGAAGAGTGGCAAGCCCTTTCCAGAGCCGCCTACCCGGATTCAGCAGAGGTGGCTCCAGCGCAAGCCAAGAACGGCAAGCAGAAGAAGCAGAAGAAAACTGCTGCAAGCCAGACGGAATCTTCTCTCCTGGCTGGTGACATCGATGGAGCTCACGAGTAAGAAGTTTTTCATCAAGCCTGGAGGCTTTGGTTGCAGTAGCTAATACCCTAGAATGTCAATTGCCTAAACTTTGTCCTGGGCCCATCTTTCTTAATCATTGAGAATTTTGCTCTCCGTCGCTGTCTTTCTCGTACAGGCATCCCAATCGCACCTCCTCTCGAACCCAGTCTTTTCATTGCAGATCCGAGAGGCAGTCCGGAGTTCATCCTGAATCTATCAAGTGCAACAGAAAGAGTCGCACATTCAATGGCCGTGTCGCCTACSCCACAATAGCATTGTTTCATATATYTCATCACTCGCATCATTGTTCATGACGGAACAATGGATTGTTGGTGGATACACAAAAGAAATAAGGACTCTCAACCCTCARCGGCTGGCTGTCTCTATCCAACCAACTTCAACATTTTCACTCATTGACGATCCATCACGTTTCAGATGGCCGAAACCGCACTCTCCTTCCCAGATCAGAACGAGCAAACATTGGCATGGCCGGAATGCCCGGCACCACACCCRGACAATTGGATTCTCGCCCATAAAATTTGCACGACTCWGGCTTTAGTGAGTCAGGATGAACATGTGGTGATCATTCATCTCACCTCGGGGTGGTCGTCAAATGACGTCTTTAAGGTCAGCTTCCCCCATCGCACTTATGCGAACAAATATATCGTGAAGCTTCCACGCGAGTCTCATTCACCGTCAGCCAAAGCTGAATGCCGAGATGAAGCCATCAGGACCAGCTGGGCGCACAGGCATGGCCTTGGACCAAGAATGGTCACGATGGACGAGGAAAGCGGAGGGTTCGCAATGGAGTGCGTGGAGGGTAGCACTCTCTCGAGTGAGTTAGCGCTACAGCATCTCCTCCCACTGATGACTCTGCTTCGAAACATGCATCGAGCGCCGTCCGTTCGCTGGATGCAACAATATGATCCCGTGGCTGTCGTTGCAGGTTACACTAAGCAGGCAAAGAGCCAAAACACCATGTCGCCAGAAGATATCAAACTCGTCGAGACAGTCTTGCAGCGGACCAAGACGGCTGTCAAAGGCCATCCAAAGACGCTTTGCCACAACGACTTTCACTGCCAAAACATAATGCTGACGCAGACATCCTCTGGGGGCTCAGAGCTCACCGCAATTGACTTCGAGAACTGTGGCATGGGTGATCCGATGTGGGATGTCGCGTATCTGACAGTCAACCTTGGGCTGCACGAGACGCCACTGGCACTGGCCAATATATATGGCGTCAACGACTTTGGGTGTACGCGTGTCCGAGCATATGTTCTTCTGGCGATGTCTCATTGTGCCACTTGGGCTGCTACACAGGGGGAGGCATGGAGAGAACACCACGAAGATATGATGGTACGGTTGAAGAAGGCCTTGGGGTAATATTTCCTCTTTCTTAGAAGATTGCGGTGGTAAGAATAGCAGAGGTATTCCAAGAGTTCGGTGAAAAAACATGTCGGTTCATAATTCGAGTACAGACGACTTTTTTGGCTCTTGACAGTTCTTCCAAAATTCGCCGATATGTGCAATCCCTCGGCCTGCCAGTCCCAGTGAAAGAATCTTGAGCTGTCTCTTCGGCGTTTCTCCAGAAGGCGAAGTTGAGTTGCCGTCGTTGGTATTGTGTTCACTGGAATGCTAATGCTCTTTCAATCAGCAAATGTTCGATGCAATCGAGTAGTCGACTGAGCTTTCTTTTGTGGAGTCAAAGTAATGACACGCCAAGGATGCACCAAAATAGGGCGAAACGAAGAAAAAGCAATGTTAGTCTAACATTCGCTGAAGGGATCACTTCACCATTCCTCAGCGCGAAGGACCCCTAACCTGAAATATTCACTTTTGATTCGCCTCGCGCTACGTGAGTCAATGGAGTGCTTGGCCTTTACCTAATGAAGACAAATCTTGCGAGACCGTTGGCAATCCAGTCCCAAAGATATTGAAATATTGCGTTGAATCGGAACGCCTCATGCAGCCGTGCTCTC
The DNA here is from genome assembly GCA_001956345.1 of Ramalina peruviana. NCBI lineage: Eukaryota > Fungi > Ascomycota > Lecanoromycetes > Lecanorales > Ramalinaceae > Ramalina > Ramalina peruviana. The sequence continues at coordinate 21,738 of MSTJ01000142.1, read as the reverse complement.
AGTAGCACCATATAAGCTTGCACGGGTCTTCGATGTTGCAACGCCCGACTAGAACCACGGAGTTCCACCGAGCAGCGACGTCTCTACGACTCCCAACTGAAGTCGAAGATTGGTACACCAGAGCATCACTGTTACACGCCTCGACAAACGCCCAAGGTCACCAAGATGAAGCTCACCATAACTCTCGCCATCCCTTTGCTCATCACCCTGCCCGCCACCTTCGCCGCCGTTGCAGACGTCTCCGAGCGCGGTCTTCATGTAAGTCCAAACGTGACGTTTGACCTCATCACGTCCGACTCACAATTGATCATATGCAGATCCTTCAGCCGCGTTGCAAAGGTCTTGGTGCGACGTGCACTCAGGGCGCGGGCCAATGCTGCCCGAAGTTGAGCTGCCAAGAGATCCCCGTGGGAGAAACGAGGGTGGTGATACAGTGCGCTTGCAAGAAGGAGTTGGGACTTTGTACGTAGAGCAAGAATGAGTGGGAAGAGATGTAGGGTAAAGGGCACTGTATGGTAGAGTTGTTTGACACACCGAGGAGATTCGATGCAATGAAATGCTGGGCTTTGTGTCATCGGGTTTCTGTCTTGTCCGATGGTCTTGAATTAGCATGGCTTGTTCAATCAACGAGTCGTTAATCTGCGAATGGTCCTTATTCGGCTTTTGGTAAGGCAAAAATCTATCAGACACGTGTTGTACGTGTCGGGGCTCCATCCTCTGGATCACAGATGGTCTTTTGATTCCTCATCATATTCACCCAGCAGGTCATTACAGCTATCCTTCAGTTTCAAAGTTTCGAGCCTTTAGGACGGGAGGAGTCCAAGGGCAAACTTGCAGCATCAATCCAGGCTTTACTCATGCGCAGCATGCCATCCTCCGATGTCTTGGTTCCATACTGCCTCATCCTTTCCTCGTCAGCAAGCCACCGCTCATGCCATCTCCGGATCCAATCAGCAGCCGCAGCTGCAGTCTCATTCGGCCGCTCGAATACCACGAGATGAGTCGCTCTAGGCACAACTGACTTCTCCACCTTTCCTTCCTTTGCACCTCCGCTTCCTCCTGTAGCTATACCTGTCCGACTTACCCTCTCGTTCTGCGCCTTGATCGGAGCCAAGTGACTCTTTTCACCAAAAACATACAGTACACTAGGCCGAAGGAATGGGAGATTGCGCATCGTGATGAGGCATTCCGGACGAGAGGAGATCTTGGGTATCTCGATCGCAGAATCCCAGTCAGGGAGCAGCAGGCGATCAAGTCCCGCTTCCCGTGATTCCAGATTCATCTGAGCATACATCCAGGCTTCTTGGTGTTTGGTCGTGGCCAGCGTTACGGCTGACGGTGGAAGGTCTTTGTTCCGAGCTGAGTCATACAGAGCAGTGGGCAGTTTCCTCAGTCCATACTGCAAATACTTGTCTAGGGCACGGGGATCCCATGATCTGAAGGCTTTGCGGAGTGAGCTCTCGGCCTTCTCTCGGGTCTCCCAAATATCGCGTCGGGAAATCGTCAGGAGAGCAGGAGGAGGGCCGACGTCGGAAGTTTGGTCCAAGAAGACGGGATCGACAAGGACGAGGGTGGACAAGAGACGCGGGTGCATGATGGACAATTGCGTGCTGTCCTCCGGCTCAGTGGGGCTTCACGCTTCCAAGGGAAAAAACATACAGCTGAATGCATCCCATGCTATGACCGACGCCAATGATTGGACGCGGCATCTCATCTCGAAAATGGTTGATCATATGGAGTAGATCGCGAGAATGATCAAAGTACGATGCTATCGTCAGACACCGTCAGCAAGTGGAGGTCGTCCCAAAGCACTGCAGACATACGGTTATCTCCTTGGACATGCTCATTAAGCACACCACTTGCACCATGGTTTGAGCAATCCGCCATCCAAACGCTGCGCACTGGGATATCCAGAGCCCGTAAACGCATACAGAGCTCCGCCCACAGTGGCTCGTAAGCCTCCTGAGAACATCTAAGCAATTGGTGATCAAATCCTCCGCAAGGATGCGAGAGAAGAATTGCCAATGGATGGCATGCTCACCTTGGGGAATCCCGCTCCTTGCCCGCCAATGATCGTTAAACCAGTGGCGGGGGTTGAGTGAGATTCGATTCGTGGTATGTACTGCTTAATGGCGAGGAACAATGTGTCTTCTTGGTGATGCTTCGTGGCATTCGGATACTCTCTGATATGCTGTCCGGGTATGACATGTTCAACGATGTTGAAATGGTGCGCCATAGATTATACAGCTCTGCACCTACCACGATAAAGGGCAGAGCTTGTACGAGTCTGTTCTGGAGGTCGAAATTGCCTCGGGTGTGTACAACGTAAGCTGCGGGGTTGATTGCTCCTTAGTTGCTCCTTAAACTTCGCGCCCGGCTTGGTAGAGGAGGCTGAAAGCGGCACACCCCGGGCCCGGCCGCAATCTACGGCAACAGCATAGCTGAGATGACATCATTGATGAGCTACTCAAGCTACTCTCTCAAGACTATGCGAAGTGCTGCGAGAATACCACACCTCGGCTGAGTCCTCACAAGGAAGATGCGTCTGACGAGGTTGCTTTAGTATCATGACATTTGACCCGAAACCTAGATTTATTAGCAATGCAGAAGGATGAATCACTTTTATCCAGTGAGCGCAAGGGATTCAAGGCTTCGAATCATGTTCCCTTCAACACCTGATCGCATCTCAAGGTCGGGCAATATGTTGGCGTCCCTCGTTTTCTTTAGAGACACCCTGCCATGTGAATGGCTATTACATCTGGTGTTAGGTCACAATCACAGCTTTCAAAGCTTTGGATACGCCATGAGAGCGACTGCCTTGCATGGGGAATTTTCGCAGAGCCCCATACTTAGGCCTGGCATATAAATAACATAGGAGGAGACCACAGTTGGTCTCATCATTTTACAGCATAAATCTTATAGGAGCCTGCAGCATGTCAGCTTCGCCAATGCGGTACTCGTCAGTAGAACTCAAGACTTGCCTGCCCATTCGTTCAGATCAACATCCTTCAAATCTGCACTCACGGCCTCGCGCTTCTTGTTGCCGCAACCGCTAGTCTTCTCAGAGCTGCTGGGGCCACAGCAACCGACCTCGCCGCCATCCTTGCTTGCAGTCTTGTAGACATTGAGATCGCTGCGATCCGGGACTATCATGACGTCTGGAAGATCCAAATCAGCCCTCATTTGATTCACACCATGGGAAACATGAAGTCATAGACATGAAGTCATACCCTTGAAGCCGGCTTCCCTCAAGTAACGCTCATACCCATCAACCTTACTGGCTCCCGCCACGCAGGCGACGTACAATGCCACATTATTCTTCAGCGCTTCCGTCAAGTCTTTAGTGAGAAGTATATCGCTCACAGCAACCCTACCTCCAGGCTTCAACACCCGAAGCATCTCATTGAATACCAATTGYTTCTCTGCTTCAGGCACCAGATTGATAACACAATTGCTGATGATGCAGTCTGCTGTCGAGTCTGGAAGATCAATCTGTGTAATGCGTGATCTGATGAAGGTTGTGTTGTCTGCGTTGGTCTTCTGCTTGATACTTTTGGCTTTTGCGAGCATGTCCTGGAAGACATCATGAGTATCAGCCACACWTKCTCGCAWTCATGATGGTAAGACTGTGGATCGAAWTGTCTCCTCACATCGTTCATATCAATCCCTATGGCCTTACCTCTCGCCCCAACCTTCTTTGCAGCCTGAAAGACATCGAATCCCGCACCCGAGCCCAGGTCAACCACGGTCTCGCCCTCACGTAGGTTCGCTATCGCGAAAGGGTTGCCACAGCTCAAGCCCAGATTTGAGTCGGCAGGGGCATTTGCCAGCTCGGATGCCGAGTAGCCAAATGCTGAGGCAACAGCGTGACTGTAGTTGCTGTCTCCATTCTCCGCGGCGGCGCCATAGTGGGAATTGACACTGGCATAAATGCTTTGTTGATCCAGCGAGGGTTGCGCGGTTGCTGGCGTGCAGGCCGATTTGGTACACATACCGGAATATTTGCCCGAGATGGAAAAGTGAAGAGGAAAATTCAGACCAAAACTTGTTGCAGCGAGGCTTCTTGCTGTTGATGACGTCACTCGACCAATTGACGTCATCACATGGGTGCTTAGTCAGCCCAAAAAAACATGAATCTGAGTCTCAACCGAGGCCTAATAATGGCTCCSAAGGCTCCTTTCTACATATCCATGCACGAGCTTCACATGCTCCCACCTCAACAGGCCCAAGGATACCGCGTACGGAATGGACAAGCTGAGCTCTGAGCAACCTCTTGACCGGTCTGAGGCTACGCCTGAGCCCCGCATGCTCCCACTATAACAGGTTCAAAATCACCACCTCCGCAAGGAGAAATCTGGAGGCTGACTAGGAGATTAGCGCTCTTTAGTTCGCTCTCTGCATTGGTATGCGGTTCACCAAAACAGACTGGACCACAACTACTCGCCCAGGACCAGCTGGGAAATAACGCCTTGGCATCTTGACCATGTAGCGCCCCACCTTCAAGCCGCCAGTTCAGACCATAATGAAGATCATGCGTCCACAGGCCAGCTACGTAGTCTTCCTGCAACACCTCCTTAAACGTCACGGCGAGTCCTGCAATCGCTCTCAGGCGATCACTTTGTCTTGTAAGCCGCCGTGCCGTGTAGATTTCAACCAGGTCATACCAGTCTTGCACCGTCAGATTCTTACTTGCTAGACGAGCTGCCATATCTGTCAAGCTCGAGGTCTGGCCGCCGAGACTATATTCGCCGCCCTCAGCATGCCGGCTACGGCGGCATTCCCAGAAAGTGTTCTCCTACGATTTGCGACTCGATTCGCAACTTCCTGGGCGAAGGGTTGTGGAGTCGATGAAGACAATTACTCCAAGCTCGAAATCGAAATAGACGCGTCTKGAGCGACCTGTAAGATAACGCGTGAGGCAATAATTGCAACGCAAATCTTGTGTCATGCTCAACGCCGATCCCCATCCCCGTACGCAATGTAATAGTCGAGGAGGGAGCTATACACAGAGAGACTGCTACTTCTTGCGCGATTSCGTGGGAAGAGCCGGGCTACCAATGAAAAACGCCTCCTTCGCAGAGCTCATTTTGTCAGCGTGGCTCGTTGGGCCAATGTGATGATGCTTCTAAGAGGATCGCGGTGGCGTGCCAGACCTGTCATGCCAATYAATCAGGATAGGGAACTTGACAAGTAGGGCTTACAAGGCATGGAATTCCTACCGCCTGCGCTRCGCTAACTCTATGGTCATCGCAYCTAAGCCTGGCGAGCTTGATGGTTCGCACAAGGGGAAATAAGGAACCGGCAAGACCTCTTTTGGGACCGTCTTCATATCTGACCAGATCGGTCTCTCCGCCTTCGCTTCGCAAGGCAAACGTCCTCAAGAATGGGCGATTCTTCTACCCTGAATAGTGACTCAGTCGCATCGCGATATTGGCCTGATCTCTACAGTCTGAGTGAAAATTGGAAGGCTCAGAGTTCATTGATCTTTGACRACTGTTCGGTTTACCATACTTACCTTGCAAACAGATCTGATCTTTTCAACCTCTTCCGCAGAYTATCTTATYAAATCAAGGAGCAGTCTGATCGTGGGTATGGAGGTGAATTGGCCCGATGATGCCACGGCAAGTTTGCTTCCGCAAGATCTTGCATAAATTCTCACGTGCACCCTTCTGTATAGTTCTTTATTTGCAACGGGGGACGAAGAGGGGTCTGCACATGGACTGTTCCTCAATACATTTGGATCAAACACATTCAAAGCGTCATTTGCCTTACACACCTTGCGCAGGTGCTGATAAGAACCTGCCGCCCATTCGATGAGGATCCAACCTCACATTCATCAATATTGATTTTCGCGTCTGCATCGCAAACGATCAACTCGTGACTCCAGAACTCGGTATCAACAGTAACGGTCAGAGGTATCGTCTAGAGCCAAACGTGCTCGCCGTGTCCTATTTTCGGGGATTGGAAGCACTACAAATAGTACTTCAATTAGATTCTACGGATTACCCACTTCTCTCCCGCGTCTCATGCTATCGCGATTCAAAATAAGCAGTGCACGCCCTGCTGCTAATTGGGAGTTCCTCGTGATCCCCGGAGCAAAGTCTGGTGTAATGCCCAGGCTTCGACTTCTGCAGATTCTGAAACATTTTCGAGTCTTGATCACAGATCAGTATCTGGCAGCGCCACCGCTGGAACCGGTATAGGTAATCTCTTTGGTGTGTCCCTTATAGCTGGTCGGGTCTGGTTCAAGACGTGACAGAGGCACCGCGCCAGGAGCGGGGCTGAGGTCCCAGAGCCAGTGRTGAAAAGAAATTCAAACATCTACTCCGCCGGGTCTCGCAACCCAGACCTGGCGAGCCGTTGCAGACAGCCTTGCTCAAGGAAGTCTTCAAACTCCTACTGGTCTCTGTCCTCAGGATCAGACAGATGTCTCTGAGGCTCGATATTTCTAACGCTTTCTAGAGACTAGGGGAGGGATATGGAGAGTCACCAAAGCTGTGCGTCCTCTCGGAGGTATCTCATCAGTCCGCTTTGCAATGTGGTATGCCTTCTCGGCTCCGCTTTCTGAATTAATTCGGCGAAGACTTGAGCACAAAGCCCTCTCATCTGCGGCATCTATTCTTTGTTGCGTAGGCATTTTGCAAAACGCTTCCTGTTAGATGGCGGATGATGTGGCCCCTCTTTCAGGCTATGCCTCATCCAAAGGAGATGGGTGCAAGGCTTCGTGCGTAAGCTTTCGGTTTATGCAACAGGATGAGCCCATGAGCTCAAGAGCTCATCCACAATATGAGTCGATCTTCCATCCTTGCATACTTGAAGCCAATGACAAGCGGCCCCGGGATGACTGATCACGCCGCTCACGTCATGGTGCTTATGGTCACGATTCTCCAATCATCTTCATGGTACGTGGCARTCTCCTACAAGTGACTACCAATCTGTTTTGCATCTGCGGCTCTGCGGCGATACGAAGTAGATCAAGTCTGTCAATTTTGTATCTCGTATAACAGCATGAACGACGCATTCCAATACACCGCTCTTCCAAGCGATCACACCCGCATTTTGACCTTCAGCGATACGGCAAACACCATATCATGCACATTGGAGGTATTCCCGGATGAGAAGCTCCCACCATTCAGCGCTCTCTCCTATGCATGGGGCAATGAGGCTCCCACCGCAAGCATCCTCTGCAATGGCAAGACCTTCCATCTTACGACGCACCTTTATTCCGCACTTAGCACAATTGTCCGCTTGGGATGTGCGTCCAAGCTCTGGGTGGATGCGATATGCCTAATTCAAAGCGACCATGCCGAAAAAAGCATACAAGTTCCAAAGATGGCAGCAATCTACCGAACCGCCAACAATGTACTCGCCTGGCTTGGACCCGCAGGGGCGAACAGTGACCTGGTGGTAGATCAACCCCGAATCGATCAGATCAGCAGCGTAACATCAGTCATGCAGGGACGGGTATCTTACACCAAGCTCGTTGAAAGTGGGCTTCTAGGTTTTACGAATCCGTTCTGGCCAGCTTTGGGGGAATTGTGTCAGCGTGGATGGTTTTTTCGACTGTGGGTGGTGCAGGAAATTGTCCTGGGACGCGAGAACTTCATTATCTGTGGGSACAGGATGGTCTCATATGACTTGCTCGGGTTGATGATGCGCCATCTGACCTGCTTGGGCTGTACCAATCTTATGCGAGGGACTGCCGAGCGAGGTCAGCAAGACCAAGTCGCCGGGCTGACCACGCTGGCGGTGCATAGTCTGATCCGGCAATGGGTTGCAAGCGGCAGCCTTTCACCCGTCTTTCTCCTCCATTATATGCGGCTGAAATTGGTGAGCAAGCGAGTCGATCGTGTGTACGGTGCCCTCGCCTTGCTGGAACCGGACTTGAGGAAGGCAATCACGGTAGATTACAGTTACGAAGATAGCACGTGGTGGAAGCCGTACGTGCAGCTGGGCGCATATCTTGTGGTGCGAGATGCTTCGCTTGGACTGCTGTTGCAGGCGCCCTCAAAGCAAAGGCCTGAGGGAATGCCATCGTGGTGTCCCAACTTCAATTCTTTGTACGTGGACCATCAGAGTTTGGGAGGTATTGCAGGGTATTGAGCAGGTTATCTCAGGGAAGAAGATCGCAAGAGTGAGATTGTAATGTTGCATAATGATTATATCAAAGCCCCGGGGTTCCGAATCGATCGAGTGGAGGCTATTGTTGAATTTGAGTGGCTTCTGCCACCTGAAATCCAGCCAGCCCGAGGTTCGAGCGGTAAAGCTGCGAGACTTCTTGAGTAAGAGGAGCAGCGTCTAGAGCTTTCTCGCCAGGCCTACGGTGATAGTAGCGATCATAGGACCACGGACAATGTTGACGTCCCCGAAGCGCATTGGCGAACTTTGATCGTTGACGTCTATCAGGAGGTAACGGATGGGCAATATGAATCAGCCTCCCCGGCTCCTCCGGAGTACAAAGACTCGCAGCTGGGTCTCAAACAATGGTGGCATTCTAGACGAGATAACGAACCAGTAATCAATGGTAAGCCAAATGTGCTTACTAGGCAATACGAGAAGCGGCTGGAGTTTTGCCGGCAGATGAAATTCTTTAGAACTCAAGAGAACCGCGTTAGCATGGGGCCATCAAATATTCGCGTTGATGACCGGGTAGTTGCCTTGTACTCAGCCACTCCTCTGTTCGTGCTACGTGATAAGCCGAATGAAGGCTACACGAAACTTGTGGGTGATGCCTATGTCTGCGGATGCATGGATCTCCAAACCATGAGAGACGCAGACATGGAAAATCTAASCYACTTCATCATCGGGTAATTGGAATGCTTCAGTCCTGTCAAATAGGACTATACTTTCTGGTAGAGGAGCCTGCTATCCCGCATTCTCACGGGCTTTGCTTTGTCTGTGTCATCCAATATGATGCAGTCTCCCCAAGAGAGGTCCTGTCATGAGGGCTGGCGAGTGATGCTTTTCATCAGGCAAGGAGACTTGGACGAAGGAAATCATCACCTTCTCTATTTGCGACGGACAAATTTCACCCAGTCTCGTTATTGGCTCCGGTCCTACCTTTCAGACCAGTGCAATTCTGGCAGTTAACACACTGGAAGGAACAGTCAGCAAATTAGCGTCCCTCACAATCATCGACGGCCGCATGACAGCCTGAATCTGCAGGAGAACACGGTATGACAGGTCTTGCAAAGATAGGCATAAAATGTGCACTTGGGAAACGAGGGCGAGGAATCCACGAACCTCAATACAGTCGCCGCAGTTGCTCAGCCCCTTGCTGTCTGTGCAATTCCTGCTGTTGCTGCAATTTTCACATCGCGTGCAGCTTCCACAGTTGCTGCAGTTCTCACATTCGATGCAGCCCCCACTATTGCTACAGCCCTTRCATCGCGTGCAGGATGTGCAATTTGAGCAGCTATGTCATGCCGATCTCAGAAAGGATTGATTGACATGGGCATCTGAACAACCCACTTGTAGCAGTCTTTGCAATTATTGCAGTTATTGTTTCCTAGAAGAGCACCTCAGAAGTCAGCTTCCGAAAATCAGTTGAATTGGCCACGCTGCTCAACGTAATTGGGAAGCCGTGTTGCTTGATCGCAGGACAACGAAACAGAGCCCAGTCATGTCACTTACCATCCCCACTCGTCTCCCTACAGTTGCTACTGCCTTCAAGCTTTACACCTTCTCCCTCTCTGTCGCTGACTTGTGCTTCGGCCTCAGCTTCACCGCTGGTCTCTCTTACCGGCAGGGAGTCCTTGAACTCATATGGGGGCGGTGGTGCGCTTGTCATTGTCTGATTACTAAGCTCAGTCTTCTCGATACTTTTCAAATTGACTCCATGGCCTGCAGATTCTCACAGATTCGTGATGCTGTTGGTTGTAAGTCGACGGGAAGCTTTGACGCTGGCGCCGGGAGCCGCAGGTGAGGAAGTTCTGGAAAGTGGACAGGAGTGAGTCAGACATTTCTTTGCAGGCTCGGAACTTTTGGGCCGCTATCAATGAAATATTGTTCAACGCGTCTTAGGTCGTGCCGCTTGAAGGTTGTCGAGTTGTGTCAGGCAGCAACATTCTGATATCGAGCGAGGGGCCATGACGTCACAAGTACCCCGCTCGAGCAACTCTTATCACAAGCCCAGCTGTGCATTATCACGTCTGTATGTCAGATCATAGTGCGGACCAAAGCCGATACGGCCAATCGGCTCAGGAGTAATGCACCAATGCGGCGTGGCTCCAGCGTGGCGCCAGCACGTGCATGACGCTTCCCGCTAACAATAGCCTCCCTCTTCGCCCGAACATATTCTGAAGGTATCTCACGTGCGATGTCAATGGCTCCAGTGACTAAAGGTCTGGGGCACATGTGCCTGACCTCACCATGTTTCTGCGTGAAGCAACGTAGCTTGGATAGGAAATGGGACATGAATTTCGTCTGCATGATTCAAACATCAAACCACGAATGCATGAGGGTCACAAATACCGGCTGTGTCAACTTTGATTCGAGTTTCATCGTTGGGCCACTATGAACCTATTGTAATCACTTTGTATCCATAAATATCCCCATTTCATGGTCTCTGTAAAAGTTCCGGCACGAGCAACACAAGTGGGGTCCGTAATTCATTGGGCCCAGGCTGTATTAACGGCTGCGTCCCTCCCTCTGTACTGATGAAAACCTGAACATAGATGCTATCCTGATCAAGCATGCAGAGAGAGGCCATGTGGTTGCGAAGAACTTCCTGACAGACTTGTCAGGGGCGATGAAGTGTAATTACGGGAACCTGACAAGATTGACTATGTAATGTGATGAGGCCATCGCAACCAGGATTGTACGTTCAAGGAACTCATCATACGAGCGTTACAGGGGTGTTCTGCCTTGCTTGCCACCCTTCGCAGAAAAGCGCTTTCCTGTTGACGTCGCTGTTTGCGCTTTTGTAAGTGTATCAAAACGCAACTTATCAGAAAAGAATTCTTCGGAAGAGATGACACAATGAGTCTTGTAGGAGGACAACAGCAGCATATTCCCTGCGATGCGTGAGACATACGGCGTTGTTTGTCAAGAGCGCGGGGCAGATTAAGCGAGGTTTGATCAAGTACATTGTTTCGTCACGCCATGGTGTGGTGTCACTTTTTCGTCGTGTCCATAATACTTTCGACACATTTGTCTTGTTTTGTATGGCTGGAATTTACTTCACCCTCTTTACCATCTGTTCATAGATTTCAGCAACAAGCTCTGCAGTCTAAGACCAACACATCGATACTATGGCTGATCTCATACCCAACGTCCGGTCTTCCAAGCGCAAGCGTGCACAAGTGACATACTATGACGCCGACTCGAGCCATGAAGTGGACGACGATTACGAGTCGGATCTCTCGAAGGATGCCTCCACAGGACCAAGTAAGGTACGTGACAATGTATCTCATTTTCCGTGATCCAACCAGGATCCTAGCCGTGCTAACGGTCCACCAAGAAGCGCAAGATCGCTCCTACGAAATCTCCAGCGTCCCGGCCTTTGCCTAAGAAAGACATCTTCCCTTTCATACACCTCGCGCCAGAACTCCGAAACCGCATCTACGAACTGGCACTCACCGTCCCCGAGGACATTGTTCTCAAAACCAAGCAGAAGAACTACCGCCGGAACCCCATCCGCTCGCACAAATTTCCGCTCCAACCCAAGGTCCTCCTGCTCAATAAACAAATCAACGCGGAGGCCCAGCCGGTTCTGTATGGCATGAACCATTTCTCGTTCGAGCAAACTATCGCTATGCATTGCTTCCTTGCAAGCATCGGAACCAACAATGTCGCCAGTCTTACTTACGTCAGCCTCGAAGCCTACAGCGGCCGAAATGGCGGCTATGGGAGGCAGTCATCTGCTAATATGGACTATCCTGCCATGGTCCTTCTGGCACCGGCGCGCCATTTGCGTGTGTTTGAGGTTGGATGCCTTGTTTTCCAGAATTTTTAGAAAGAGAAGGAGCTGAGCGACAATGCCGTAGGGTTCTACAGGATGGCATATCCTTGGCTGGATGCTAGGGGTGATACCGCGGTTGATATTCTTCGACTGATGGAGATYAATAGGGCGCCRGTGATAGGAGGTGGTTACTTACGACCAAAGCCGATGGAGGCCGATAAAGTGAAGATCTTCAAAGATCAGCTAAGGAAGGTGGTGAARAGTCGTTGAAAAGACTCGCCAAGAGATTTACGTCAGGAGGGTCATGCTCCTCAGATGCAAGTACGAGCTGGAATGGTCTGAGCACCGTTCATGCACGGGCACATCTCGCTGTCAGCAGGTTCCTCAGTGTATCATCTTCAAGATACGTCTATCGGCCCACCCGGAGATGCGCATGATTATACTTTGTGCTCAATACACTCATTATTTGGGTGGATGGGCGTCTCTGTAGTCTAGCCAGGCTGCAATACCGTATTATTGACGCTGATTGATCATTTCGCCACGAAAATGACAATCACGAGTTGATGCAACAAAAGCATTTTCCCAATTCGAGCAATTGCCAAGTCTTCTTGTTCGCTCATTCACTCTACGATCTCATTGTCTCAACTTCTCACCTTCTCTTGTCATCTCACCATCAATTCATCGCTCCTACTTATCAGTGTCGACGAGAAGCGAAAATGCCTGGCATGTAGCTTATGCACTGATTTCGTCATGGCCAGTCGTACGCCAGGTCTCAGAACTTCGAAGCGCAAACGCGAAGAAGTCAAGTACTACGAGAGCGAGACTAGTGATGATGGGGATGAGAGCTGTGATGACTTCATCACGACTGATGAGCCTCCACGAGCGAAGAAAGTACGATTAGACATCCGAAGTCTCATCATTGATTATAATGTGAGCTGACATGCCTTCCCACAAGCGCAAGGCCAAGTCTTCGAAGTCGAAGTCTCTGCCGAAACAGAAAGCCTTCCCATTCCAACTCCTTCCTCCGGAGCTCAGAAATAAGATCTATGTGCTTACTCTTGATAATGGGTTCTATTGCATCAATATGAGCTACGAGGATGAGCCCCACCGCAGGATCGCTTGCCGCGCCGACTTCTCACCAGGCCGTTCGCTTTATCCCCAGATCCTTTGTCTGAACAGGGAAATTTTCTCTGAGGCTCGACCATTCCTCTACGCCAATAACCATTTGGTCTTTTATGATACAAAGAGCCTGTTTACCTTCCTTGCAAGCATCGGCACTAGCAATGTAAGCAAAAAGACAATCAACCCTTTCTGATGGACGTGGATGCCAAGAATATCTATTCATCACTATTCATGAACTTGTTGAGCTGAATGATATACTTGCATAGGTTGGGCAATTAACACATCTAATCCTTCATAGTTTCGAAAGCAAGGAAATCGTGTATACAGCGACAGATAAAGCGGCAATGACACTTCTCGCCTCAGCCGTCAATTTAAAAGTACTGGATATCGACCAAGCGATCTTCGGCTGGTTTTATGATGATCAGCTTTATACGACAGATAGCTGGTCTCTTACATTACGTGAGAACGCAGAGGTCTTCTACAGAATGGCGCAGCATTGGCTCGAGGCCAGAGGAGAGGCAGCGATCCGCGCTTTACTCATTTATGACTTCGAGGCAGATTTCGAGGCAGAATCCGGCGTGGATGGCTGTGAGTATGATTATACTGAGCTGAAGGACGCAAATGAGTTCCATGATGAGTTAAGGAGGCTGATGGAGCGATGATTCAACGCGAGGCGAGGATTTGATTCCCAAGACGAGAATGGAGCTCTTGAGAAGCCACATCAGCATGACGTCTTGAACACGCTGACATACACACTGGCAGTCCTCATTAAATCATTAAATTGAAGCAGTCAAACGTATTCATCTGTACCAGTCACCTCCAAGAAAGCTCCTTAGTTTTGAGCGTTCGATCCATGAAGCGGCCCGTATTTCTCAGACACAGAAGCCGTTGTCATTTCCCTCTCTATCTCTTGCCAACATCTGGGTCTCTTTCGCGAAGCAGATTGCGGTTGCTGTCTTGCTCGAACTCGACTCCGGCTTTGATTCTGCTATGCGCGCTCAACTTGGGGTAAATAAGCTGGCAGAGTGCAGCGAGGCCAGCTTCTCCGAGACTTTGCAATGACTTATGTCTGGCAGCATTGCGAGCCGTCAATGGATCCCAGCTACTAACGCGATTCTCGCATCACTCTCAATCTTTTTTCATGTCTTTTCTCGTCAACAAACATAATGCAGTAGAAGTTGCAAAAGTTTTGGTCTTGAAGCTAACGGTCACTTTTCCAACATCAGCAGTCCAATTTCATTTAGCACAATGCCATGTACCCTTGTGGCGATACCAGTGAAGAACGTGAAAGACAGCCTCAATACTCAACCTTCGACTGATGAAGCGCCAGCATCATACCAGATGCAGTCTTCCCATCTCCCATTCGCACCTTGTCAGTACTTCTGATGCCTCCTACTGAATCTTCAATCTGGATAATTGCACGCCAATCCCGTCAGAAGCCTCTCACAAAGACCATGAAACCTCCTTGTCCCAAACCTCGCTCCTGCCACCCACCCTCCCCACGCCCAACCTCCCTTAACTCGGAAATAATGTCTGCGCCTTCAAATTTTTCTCCGAGAATCCGATCAGTCTGCTCACCAACAGCAAGTCCCCCCGCCAATTAGTTATGCACCGTGACATCCATTGTGCAGAACTGAGGCCGTGCGCCGAATGAATCCGCCATGTATCTAGATCGTCTCGGAGGGAAGGCTTACTCTCGTTCACTTAATGTTGGACAAATTCCGCTCAGTGCTAAAGTGAAGTTGACCATCATGCCATACCCTTTTGTTCCTCGGCCGAGCAACGCATCTGCGGATTCGTAAAGACTTCTGTGACCTCGTGCCTAGGAAAATTAATGCAAGATGGAATGCATCATTGGTTTGGGATGAAAGCAAAGACTGCATGTGCATTGTTGAAGATGCGAGGGCCGTATACACGGCCGAAGGGCGGTGACCAAATAGCCTGCAACGATGAATCGGGAAAGCCATTGAGGGGGGCTGATCTGTCGTTGTTCAACAGTAGCTACAGCGCTGATCAAAAGTCATGTCAGGGTTTGATTGTATTCGGCATCGCAAGACTTGCGAAAGAGCTGGCAGGAGACTCATCTAACCCATTTGCTTGAACACATGAATTTCTATCTCCGCTCTGACCAAGACTATCATCCTCATCTCTCCACTCAATTGTATACTCTGGAAATTCTTGATGAGTCGCACGTTAAGCATGTTCCACGAGGATGCCTGCTTGAATGAAATGCTCTCGCTGAACATTTTCGGCCATGGCTCAAAACGACCGTCTTGGGCAACACGCTCGGAGATCTGGATGTGGTTGAACGAACCTTTGTCGCCCGCTTCATTTTCGCCTGTGATACGAGCAGAGGTGGCTAACCCCGCCATACTTTCATCATCTGGGACGGGAGGAGGTTTGGATCCCAAGGATCTTCGACACCATTAGGAATCTAGAGATATAGAGTTATTGAATCGAGCTGTTCCAACAGATTTCGATGGGGTCTCTCAAGAGCAAAAGTGGGGCCGTGGCCGAAGGACACCACATCTGAAGAGAAAAGAAGAAGAAAAACGAAGAAAGAGAACTGATGCTCAGAGTCGGACTCGAACCGACAACCTTTCGAGCAAGCCGTTCTGGACCTGATGATTGCTGAGGGAGATCGTCCCTGTAGGCTGGAGGATCGCTCCATAATGACAACCAATTTGACCAAGGAGAACGGCTGCTCTAGCATGATACCATTTCACYACCCGAGCGATTCATGGGAATGGAGGCGGTATTGTGGTATACAATGAATAGATGTGCAGGGATGAGAAGTGTTGAACGCCAGCCTCATGTCGAGGGAGAAGCTCTTGTGTTGCTACATGATTRTGTGCTTCTCTCTTCRGCTACGAGATGCCTAAAACTAGAGCAGATCATCATCTTTGATTGCTACGCACGCACAGCCCGCTGCCCAGAACGCCCACCTCGCGGTGGCACAGATGGAAGTGCTCGTGCGCTGTCTTTGTCTGGACGACTTGCAGGCAGTCTCTGCATACCAACCCCTTTTCAKWTAATGCTCATTTTCTTCAAATACTGCTCTCTCGCACGGCAGGCAGTGATGAAGACCCCAAAGCCATCCACATGTAGGTGATCCCACACCTAGCACGTCAAGCGCTGTTGTCTAACCACTGGTGGTCTTCAATGACTTTGAAAGCCGGACAGATCTGCGTACTGAACAGAAGTATGTTTCCGCGGATCCGTGAACAGGATCGCAGTAGTTTGTATCTCGATCGAGTGGCTATTGGTGCTCTTTCAAGCTGAGCTGAACTAGGATGTTGAATCCTTCCCCAGCTTTAGAAGAAAGCTGCGATCTCTATCCCCCTTACTTGGACACGGCTGACCATTTAGGATAAGAGTGCTTGCGTCTTCGCCGACTTACGCCTACGGGGAGGAGTTGTCCTCTATGAGAGGGTCTCAGTTGCATTTGTGGAACTCGAACGACGCACTCTTCGATAGCACTGGCGTGTGATCACAGCACTAAAAGTGTACCCGGACCACAGGGAGAACGAAGAGTGCATCCAGAATCCAAGTTATCGGAGTTTGAAGCGTCATCGCCTTACAAGTGTCCGTGCAGAGACAGAGTCCTTCCTATAACAGCTAAGGGAGACGAGAAGAGATGGAGCGCATACCTCGAGTCGCTCACCTGGGTGATTCTGGCGAATCCAGATCTTTCGTGACTTCATTATATTGAAAGCCAAGGTCATGGGGCATAGATTCTGGATTCAGGTGCTCTCCAAGAGCCTAGCGAATAAGTGGCATTGATTGCCAGAAAGTGATCATTGGCGCAACATCTTGTTTATGGACTGCGCAGGCGTTCAGGTTTCATCTTCAATCCAGATTGGCAAGGAATGCTGTGTGATCCGAGGACTGTGCATAGAAGACGTGAACCTGAATACACAAGCTTCTTACGCAAGAAGCATGGAACGGGCTTTGGAGTAAAGGTTTCGAGATCGGAAACAGCGATACCATGATGGTCATAAGAGACCTTTCGCATGCAGGACACAATTCGCGGTAGCATCACTTGACTGTTACAGCAGATGATTCCTGCCTTGCTGCAAATTGGCTGCAACCTCGTAGTTTCTAGTGGAGATCACTCTCCAGGCAACGGTGCTTAAGATGAGTACCATCAGACAAAGATGAGAATCCTGTGAGCTGTAAAGAAAGCTGCTATCGATGTATACAAGGCTGATATTGGGACCCATAGCCCGTGGGAGGGCCTTCTTGGAGAAAGTCATAATGGACATGCGCGATTATAGATTGGCGGGAGTCTGATTCGTGTGCGTGGGCACCGCACAAGAGACATCATGTATTGTCCTCCATGCTTATAATAGGGATGCCGGTCATCTCAGCATCCACTGCACTATCAAAAGACAGTCGTGCGTGCTCTTCCGGCACCACAGGGCATGGCAAAGCGGCTGCCTACAATTCAGTCAGGGAGAAGACAGTCTGCCGTCAGACCCGCTAATTTGACTCGCGGAACCTGATTACAGGACCATGTACGCGATACCCATGGGTTTTCCTGATACCCATGCTCTTGTGCTGGGCGTATGGAGATGCGGCACTCATCCCTCGTACTGCACGCACCGTAGATCATGGAACCAGCCCGCAGATTATACTGGATTATAAAAAGGCTTGTCCATTCGGCTTGCCATTGCGGCTCCTCCTCTCCAGTGTTCAATCTACCACCGCGGTGGTTGTATGCTGTCCCAAGCTCTTGACCTSTAGACCCTTTAGTCTTCCACGCTATCCACGAGGCTACCAAACTGTGCTCGTTCATAGTGAGGAAATGGGGAATGGGCCAATTGGTCTGCTCAGCCAATCGGAAGAGTTGGGTGGGGACTGGTGAGCTTCCGGCAGGTCATGAGGGTAGATGGTTGGCATTGCTGGTCGCTGTGGGAGGGGCAGATCCATGGAGTCGGAGCGAATGGCGCGATGGAAGTGTGATTGAAGCTCAACACGTGAGGATATCAGCGATGTAAAAGAAAATGGGAGCAAAATTCGAAATTGATGGACGATGCGGGAACGAATACGAGAGCTCGGATCGGTATAACGCTCTTCCGAAAGAACATCAAAGTCCCCTGGCGCTGGTGGCTATAGATTTTCACGACATCACTAATATAACGATCTCAGTCTCTGTTTGCTGACGAGCCGATATGTCAGGTCAAAGTCTCAAGTCAAATCTCTAATTGTGACAATCATTTGCGCCACACAAGCTTCGTCTGCGCATCATCTAAAGAAAGAAGATATTGAATCTGAAAAATGACCACGGAACTTCTCTTGCACCCTCAAGATCCGACCCTGAATGTCCAAAATCTGCTGTTCTGCGAAACGATGCTCTTCCTGAATCTTGATCTGAAATAGCTCTGCGTTCAAGATCATCCCCGGTCACACGTCATCGTTGACTTCAAATCCTGTGTACTCCTTCACGAGCTCCTCCACGTTGACGAATCGGTCTGGTGGCAGGCATCCCAGTTCACAGTATACCTGCAACACATCTTCTCCCATGGCTTGCACCAACCGGCCGAGCTTTGGTAGGCTGCCGGACAGATTTCCCAGACACCGCCGTTGATACTCTGTAAGAGTTGAGCCGACAAGAGAGGCGCAGAAGCCTACCAACATCATCGAGTTAGCATTTCATTCCCCAACCCAAGTCCGAGGGGGATGTACCTGCGACGATGAATGCGATGATGATGCCCGACCCCTTGAAATCCTTCGCCACGGTGCGCCACTTGAGGCCAGCAGAGAAGTGCCTTTCGAACTGCTTAGTGAATCGATCAATATCTTTCTGCTTCCGATAGCCCTCCTGATACGCAGCCTCCTCAGCCATATCTTYCAGGATGTTTCGATGTTCAGACAGCTTGGAGTTCGGGCGAGTGGCAAGAATGGCATTCGATCGCCTCTCCACCTCGGCTTGCACAGACTCCCATAGCAGTATTTCTCCGTACACACGTTGGATCCAGTCATGTTTGCCTGCGCATGTCATGCCCTTCAACGCCTTGAACCGCTGGAAGGGAGGCGTCTCTTGGCTAGTGGCCAGCCTGGTCATCTCCGCTACCGAAGCCTGCTGGTCTGACTGACTCATGATCCAGGACCGGCGGCTCAGAAATTCGGAGACCGCGGGGCCAAGGATGAAAATATCCAGCTTGATCGCGTAGCTGAGAACCATGTCTTGCTTCCGGTCGCAGTCGAAGTTCCTCCGTCTGAACTCCCCCGGATCCCCCAAATTCTTCCATGTCTCTTTGACTTTCGCAAGTGCAAGTGGCACGGCTGTGGTGATTGCGAGCTCCAAATCCTCATCATCCAGCAAGAGTGATGAGTCCGTCGCWTCTGGCTCGTTCGATCTCATAGCTGCCATTCGCGACGACTCGCCGGTCTCGATTGGAACGGACGGGTGTCGCGCCATTTGCGCCTCCTCATCCGGCGACTTGCTCCGGGAGCTGGCTCGTGATCTACTAGAGCTCACTGATGAGCTTCGCGATGTGTGTCCGGCAGTCTCCCCGCCTCCACAGCGATCTTCATTGGCTGTCGCGTCATCAACAGCGCCCGGTGATGAGCGCCCACTGGGGATCCTCGTCTCATTGGCTACGGTGTCATCAGTAGGGTTTGCTGACGAGTGCTTATCAGAAATTCTCGGCTTATTGCCTATCCTTCGGCGTTTTGCCGCTCGTTCTCCTTCCTCATCGTTCGCTACAAGCTCCTGCGCAAGTTTCGCATCCGCAGCTTCCTGTTGGGCTTTATCACGCTGGACTCCATACTGGAATCTTGTAGCTTGAAGAATCTTCTCCAGCACTGGGACGAATTCGAGGAGGTCACTTAAGACGATTTGCTCGAGAGTGGAGATGAAAATCGTAGGACTGGCTTTGGCAAGTCTAGATGCAAAGTCTTGAGCTTCCGGCTTCTTAGAGAGCCGCGTTATACATTCCTTTGAGAACTTGCTGCTCCTCTCCAAGAGATTGAGTAGATTAGATTCCAGGTTCTTTTCTTGCTTGGAGTCCATGCTACTTGTATGCGTCAGGCAATGTTGGTGCAGTGCTGCAATAGTGCCTTGAATTCCGGAAGATATGTGATCAGGCACTGCTTTGTTCTTGCGAAGAATGTGAGACGCAACTTCGATATCCTGTCCGATATGTAAGTATCCCAAGAGTAAGACTATCACAGCAAGCTCGCATCCAGCTGTATCTCAGTGACCTGAATTGGAGTTAAGATGCTTTGTGTTCGAGAGGTAGTCGGAATAATTCGAGTATTGGCTGCCTCAAAGATCAAGAATGTCCGACGGTAAGGTCATGCGAGACTTSGCTATCTTGACTGTCAAGAATGAGTCCGACCTTGATGTGGATGGTAGAAGCCAAACAGTGGGGAGTTCTTGAGGTGGAGACGACGCTCATTCGAAGAGCTGAGTAGCACGTAGTAACCCTTTGAGTTAAAAGTCAGAGGCTCATGATCGTAGATCAAGCGCAGATGAGCATTAGCTGTGCTGACCTCCAATAGCAAACCAGAGTTGACTTCCGTCTGCTGCAGCGTGGCGAATGTCCAAATGTGGAACCCGTTTGAGGTAGAGACGTCGTTCATTCGAAGGGCTGACGTGGTAAGTTTTTAAGTGATAGCAAGTGCAAAGTCATGAAAAATCCTGTGAGGCTTTCACCATGGCAATCTGTCCGACGAATGATGGACTGGGTCAAGATGAGTGACAGTTGAAAAGGAAGAAATTTTGGCAAAGACAGACGTCGAACTGTGAATGGTGAAGGGTTGGTGGGTTTGGTCACAAATAATTGAGAGATATCCACGACTGCCTAATCGAGAAGGACCAGGCATAGCGTACCAGAGTTTGCTTTTCATGTTACGGAAAAGGCAGCGTGAATTCCTGAAGGCTCCTGGAATTCATCACACGCTCGTCTCATACTACTTTGACATCAAGGGCGCATATCCGCTGCCAAAGAATGCGAAAGATTTTCCCCCATCATTCATAATGTTGTCTAATTGGGTGGGCCAATGGGGTTCCCTCAGCTCTCGTCTGTTGATCCTCACCAATGCCCAAATCAGCAACTCCCTGCAGAGATGGCCAAACGTCGCTATGTGCCCCAGTCTCCTCCTCCTGAGTGGCTAAGATCTCCTTCTCGTCTTCCTCCACTTCATCCCAAATCTCTGGCCTTGAGAATGCGCCTCGCGCGTCCATCTTTTTTAGATCCATCTTTTCACTCTCATCATCACCTTCGACTCTCTCATGATAATACACACTTCTGTTCTGGACCAACAATCTCATAATCTCTCCTCTGTTATTCGGATTCGCGACCGTTAGCGCGCTCTCACCATACTTATTCTTGACGAGCACGGGTGCGTGGAACTTGTTGATAAGAATCTTGACCGCCTCGATGTAGCCATACTCGATGGCTTTGAAGAAGAGTGGGAGGATCAATGCTTTGGGCCGGACACTTGCTCCGGCCTCGATGAGGGAGAGAGCGTGCTCAGAATTCTTGCTAGCAAAGGCAAGACGGATGGGTGTGGTTCCTGCCTCGTCTTCCACGTTGACGTCTGGATCATGGTCGAGGAGCGTATCGATGAGCTGGACGTTGGGTACGATGGCGGCCTCATGAAGGGGGGTACGTGATATGCCATTGGGTGTAGCTGGGGAGAGACCTGCCTTGAGTAAGAGGTCAAGGACGGTGGGGTCCTTAGATAAGACTGCGCAGTAGTAG
>MSTJ01000141.1:0-35833 GCA_001956345.1 Ramalina peruviana | reverse complement strand
GGGGAGGGAGGGAGGGAAGGTGGGAAGAAGCGTAGGGTCTCTTTGTGAGGGGGTTGGCTTGGGTCGTGAGTCGAGAATTTGTATGGAGGGGGGTTGGATGGGAATGGGGATGTGCTCGTGCTCTTTTCGGTGGGGATGCCGTGGATCTGGGTGAGGATGAGGTGGAACCTGGGAAGGGGTGGAGGGAAAGAGGGCCAAGGGGCAAGGAGGGGTGGGAGATAGCGACTCGGAAATGAATGGATGGATGGGTGGGTGAATGGATGAATGAATACACTGGTTGTGTATCAGATGGGCAGAACGCAAAGAGTCGAGGACGAAGATATAGTGACCGCGATTCTTTAAGTGATTTGGGGATTTTGATGGGCAATGTGTGTATAGAATCGAGGTGAATATGGCGGGTCACGGTACGTGATATGTAGGCGCAGGCGAAGGAAGGAACGGGGTATCTGGTCATGTTATAGTAGTCGGAGAGGGTTTGTGGATGGGTCCCGCGGGATGGGTAAAAAGGGATGAACCACCTGTAGTGGGACGAGAGATTGCTGGAGGGAGGGGGAGAGGGAGCACTGCTAAGGGTAGTCTCAATAATGCGGAACCATCTTCTCAGGATAGGTAAGAGCGAGAAAATCACCCACCAGAAATGGAAGTTGGGTGCGCGATGGGGCCAATGGCTTCATGACGTACCTGCGCAGTGCGGCATATCAATCGGCGCCGTTGGAGGCGACTGCAGTAGTGTGACGAGACTAGGAACGATCTTTGGGAAGATGGACCAATGGCAATTGTTCACTCAAAAGACCCTGAGTGAAGACGACACGTGGAAGTTCATGGAAATAGAGGTTGGGTTTTGTACTTCAATTTTTGCTCATTTCAGACTACCTGGTTGTATGCGAATGCTAAATTCCATCCCTTTTTCATGCCTAGAGAAAAGATTGTTCGACCAATGTCAATTCTTATCTCAAACGATTGTCCTTGTGCACCTATACCCGTTGTATCCCCCCAGACAATTTCATCCATGCAGTCATCAACTTTTCATGCCGTTCCTTCCGTTCGTTTGATATGTGAGGTGTCTATAGAGTGATGGGGCCGACAACATTGCAAACGGGGCCGACGGCGATGAAACCCTTGGGAGCTGCGCAGCAGGCGAGCTGTTGACCCTGGGCGCATTCTGAAGCAGAAAGGACTGTTGGAGGCAAATTTCAGCGGATGTAGGTAAAGAGACGACAGACAGGCAGTGAATGACTGCTTTCAAAAGGGGAAAAATTGGATAATGGGAGGAACGCCTTACCGGGGACCTGGATGCATCCGCCTCCGATGGCACCGATGACGCTGTTACAGCAAGCGGCTGCCTGGCCTTGGCTGCAGGTGGTTGGGGGTGAGGTGGTGGTGGGAACAGCAGAGGCCATGATGGCGGTGGAGAGGATGGTGATGATGGTGGTGAATTGCATTTTGAAGTGTGGATTGGGGGTGATCTGGGAGGATCGGATGATGTTTTTTGAAGATTGGGATTGGATTGTAGTTTGGATTGCTTGATGTGTAGATGATGTTGTGGATGAGGTTCTCCGGAGAGGTGGAATTGACGGCCTTCTTATAGACGTCCGGGAGGCGCTAAGACGATGTCAAGAGGTATTTCTTTTCGACAATTGCTTCCCTCGCTCTTGTTTCCTTCCCTCGCTGTTGTCGGACAGCTACATGTACGCTTTGCCATTCTGGCTCCTCGTCATGCAACGTAGCACCACCCGAACCCAGTCAATGCGGCCTGAGTGTGATGAAGATGAGATCTTCACTGCAATGCCCAAGATCAGAAGGTTGGTGAAGCTATATCCAGGATCTTCGTCAATAGCGCTACGGAATATCGCTTGAGAAAAAGGGGGACTGCCAATGACGAGGAGGCTTCTGGGTCCGATCGATCCGCGCTTGTCCCTTCTGACTCAGGACGCGAGGTTGCAGTTCGAGGGGGTTGACGATTCGTGAGGCTATTTGCCGGTGGTGCTTGTTCAAAGTATAGCTCAATCCACTGCCGGCTCTAGTTTGGTTTCAGGCGTGTCCTAAACGCTGCAAGTTCATCACGTCGGTGGCTGTCTGACTGGGAGCTTTCCAGCAACTCCTACCTGTATCCCYCGAGAAATATGACAAGATGAGATTGGTCTTGGCAAAGCTGTGAATCGACTCGGAAGGTCTTCCAAGGGTATCCATTCATAGCATGGCACGTCCAATGAAAAGGGAAGATCGGTCACCGCAAAGGCAGCTTGCCAAGGGCCAAAGGAGGCTCAAGAAACATGTCACAGCTTTATCCGGCAATATTTTAAGAAGCTGTAACTCCAGGCTATGTTGCGGGTGGAGGCAGAGGCACGAGGCCTTCCCCGCTCTAGCGTCGCCACTGGCGCTGGTTATTCGCAAAATGCCCTCAAGCCTTCAAGCCACAGGGTCCAGGACGGTGCGTTTCCTGACTCGCGGGAGCCTGCTAGTACGTAGCCTGATTCCTGGCATGATACACTTGCGTTGATGGCGCCGGGGACCAAAAAAAGGGGGAACCAAGACAGAGAATCCTATATAGCGTATTTCAAGCAGTATGCTGCGAACTCAGGCTGACAGTAGTCAGGAAGACCACTCAGCCACAGCCACAGCACGAGCCTTCCGTACAGCGGGTCAGGTACATTTCGAGCAGGCCAGTTTCAGCTCTCGTGATCGAAAGTCCCGAGTGGCATGTAAGACTGCTGGGGAATGTGGGGATTGGCGAGCGGCTCGAGAATCATCGACGGTTGAAAAGGAGCATGCATAAGCATTGTGACGCTCTGCCAAAGACGAACAGGGCGCTAATCCATGCTGGAGAAGTCATCCTTTGGATCCGAGGTGTTATTGTCATTGTGCTTCAATTAGTTGATGTGCCCGGCGGCATGAGGGTGCGCTATGCCGCTCGTTGGTGGTAGAATGACCATGTATATTTAGGTTCAAGGAAGTTTGAAGCCTAGCTGAGAAGCTTCCGAGCGTCGACGGTCTTGAGCGCTAGTAAGGTGATGAGCTAGGACCGGAGCGTTGCCGAAGACGGTTGGCGAACATCAGTCGGGTTAGCGATCATGTCGATCACCAGGCAATCTCGATCTGCCAATGCCTTAGCCTCTTCTTAGGCCAATAATGCGGTCATGGCACACCAATCATATCCGCGTAATTCTCCTACAGAGGATACGCCGGCGGCGGTGAGAGCCTGACAGGTAACGGACTCACTCAGGGGATGCATCAAGGCAACCCAATCGTCGCTCAATCAGGCATCCCGCTAGGTCAAATCATCACCACTTTGGACCTAGTGGTAGATTTCCCCACATCTTGGCATTTGCCATGCAGGACCATAAAGGGTCCGGTCATCGGTGTCCCCGTTCAGTGTGGAGATCCTTCTTCAAACATGTGTCAGAATAAGTGTTTTGACTCGCCTAAGACACTTCCTGATTCGGCGGTCCCATGTCTTCCAATGCAGCTACACTGATGACGAGCCGTTTCTGGGAGGTGATGAACGAACAATGTTGTACCGTGTCGTTGTTGTAGGGTAGCAGAAGAGTTTTCTGCACCGAAAGAGGTTGATCAAGTCGATGTCCGGACGGTCAGCTTACTCCTCAGACGCCATTTTTGGCATTCAGCTTGGCTGAAAGGACTTCTCCCTTGTAGGTGCCAGCACCGACTTCGTTGCTGCTCTCTAGTTGCAGCGCATTAGTCTCGCCAATGTCCCGATGCGAAGCACGATGAAATGATTCCAAATTGACCCTGCCTCAAAGCTGCGTTAGGATAGGTCTTGGTTCTTGGGTGTGTTGCATGCTCTTCATGGGAGAGCAAGACTGGATCCTGTGCTGTCGCTTGCCGCTCTGAATACTTTGAATGGCTTCCACGGTGTGCGTTCGGGCTTATCGATCTCTCATCCTGTGGGAGGGCTAGAAAATACTGCCGCAGTCCTGACAAACTGATTCTGTGAAAGGCTGATTTCGTGCAAGTGGTCCCCGAACGGAAGGTTGTTGTCCGGGAGAGAGGGTATCATAATCGGTGCTTGGCAGACGGATGTGGCGTCAAGTGAGGGCAAGCCATGGGAGACGATTCAATCAAGCGTGGCGAAATGATGAGCTGTCTAGGATTGACGAGGGTCCCATTTCTTGGGTGTAATTGCATCCGTCTTTCCCAATGTTCATGGCTCGACGGTACAGGGCTTTTCTTCATACATCACTTCATCTTGCCCTGCTCATGGACAAGGCCTGCTTGTGTCGAAATCATGTCGCCTTGTGTTTGCAACTATTCGAGACGCCTGGTGCGAGATGAGAGAACTGCATTGTCCATCAGGCATTCGGGCAGGCGACTGTCAGTGGACCCATTAGAAGTCACGTTAAGAATGTGAGTGGAAGAACCTCTCCGACGAGAAGAGCTTCTGTCTTATACTTGATCATGGCGATTGCTGACGATGACTCAATTGAAGACCAGGTTTGCAACCCGGTGGTTACAGCGATTGGGCTGAGTGAACAGTGGACGTGGTCGACCAAGAGCAGGCTCAATACCCGAGGTGAAAATTGACTCCGATCATGGCGGAGGGTGTGAAAGTGTGTTCAAAGGATTCACGTGGGGCATGTGAATCCACAGAAGCATGAAAAAGACCAGCGGGTAAGACGAAGTCATATATTCGACGAAGGGGCATCGATCAAGACTAAAGCTTGCCGTATCAGAGCAGATCGTTCCGTGAGCTATGAGGCTAGGCTCGATGGTGTCATTCGGCTAGGCTCGGTGACGCGATTTCAGCATCAGCTGTTGCCTTCGATGATGGCGTGCTTCATCTCCAGATTACGAGCAATGTAAAAGATGCAGACCGACATCGACGGACCCTGGTCAACAGTTTAAAAATATCACCCAAAACCCAAAGATTTGCGCGGCTCACTCATTGCCTTTCCTCGTTGCTGCAATCAAGACAGCTGCAGCAAGCTAAGATGAGCGTCCCTTATCGGGACGGCCAAAGACCAGAAGCAGAGGACTGTCTGCATGATCCGTGCTCAGATTGGCTCTTGTTTGCATCATGTGCATCTTTATGCACAATCACTGCCCCTGCGCCGATAGGGTCTCTGCAGGAAACACCATGTCGAAGGTGGTTGAGTTTGAAGCCAGCGAATGCGCACAGCAAGATAGAAGAAGGTGCAAAGCAGTATTATCCCAGAACAATGTTAGACTTGATGCACTCTAAGTGGTATGTGATTACGATGATGCAAGTCTCATGCGAGTCTGATATGATCGACGATACTTGCTGGTGGTGGATCAACATGGGGAGATAAGCTTGAATGCAAGCGTCCGAGTACAGCAGCTAGCGCCTACAGTAGCTATGATAGCTCTATCGTGTGCGTGATCCTGCATGTCCAGGCAGAGATGTCATGAGATAGAATACGGAGTATAATGAGCAAATCAATTTAATTCTGACATTGATAACATGCCTCCAATGCGATTGKCAGACAGAGCACGCTAGGTCGATGGAGTCATAGTGCGGTGGCTGCATCAATGGACCCTCGTGGCCGAGGCGGGGATGACATTAATCTTCGTTCTTGACTCTGTGGCCGAGTCTTGCGATCAATACAAAAGGTTCATCCGTATCAAGTCTCCGTCATGTATGGACGGTCGAGCCTCATCTTGTACACCGCTCCTGAGCGAATCGCTCAACCTTTTCAAGTATAATCTTCCGGCCATCAGCGCCTGCATTCTATTGAAGACTTGGTCGACAAGCCTTGGGACTGATGCATGATATCAATCAACAGCCATAGGTTCATCAGCGCGGTGCATTCAACTCGACGGCCTCATGGAGCACCACGATGTTCTGGCCTCTGATAGCGCCGCTTCATTACCAAAGTGGAATCTTCTCGGTGGCATGGATGGTCTCACAGAATGCCATGATACGGCAGAGGACGAACAAAGCACGCGATGACCGTGGATATTTCGCGGGATTTCTGCAAGCCCGAAGCGCTTCCTTATCGTGGATCTTGAACCCTCCTTTCCCACCTGCGGAAGAGCGCGTCTAGCTTTGATCTGCGCGTAGGGACACCATTTGGAATGTGCAGACATTGACTGGGGCCAAGCTGCAGCGTCAGAGATCTTCCGACTGTCTGTATTACTGCACACTCGACTCTTTCGACAAGTCATAGCATATACGCTGACAAGGCATTGATAAACTCGTTCGCGAATGTGTAAACCGACCACTCTTTTCACGGCTATCATTCTCTTCCTCTCAACAATAGTAACGTCAGCAGCGCCTGTGACAGCAAGCTCTTCCAGTATCGACGCGCGGAACGCCACAACAAATCGATCAAAGTCTTTCCTCAATTCTACGACCCTCCGTCATTCGGATGGCTTGGATAATAACACCTGCAAGTCCCCTCTTGCTCAGCCACCAACCACTCGCAACTCCGTGAATTCCATCTCGTTTGATGTACCCAACACCTCCCCTCAAATGACCCTTCTCTTCTTTGCCTTCGGTCCCCCAATACCTCGCGAAGAATTTCAATATTCGAATTTTGAATCAGTCGCATCTGTTAGTGGTCCTGTGCGCCGTGGAAATGGCAATAAACCTATCGCGTACGGATTCTGGAAGCACTACGTCTTCTTCGAAGATGAGGCCTCGGTGGAATACGCCATTTCCGACCATTCGCAGCTTGGAGAGGAGAAAACGATGAATTACAACGAGTTGTTAAATGTCATAAGGGGGATAGGATATTTCGCATTGGACACGAAAAGGTATGAAGGTTTTACCTTTGATGTGTCAATTGCGGGCAGAGATAGTGTGGGCGCGGGCCATGTTGAGAGGCATTTGTTGAGTGAGACTGGGGATGGGAGTGGGTGTGAGAGCGACGAATCGAGTAGAGGTGTTGCCGTAACATGATGAATGGAACGCGATCAACAGATACAGGGAGGCTCGAGGAAGCCGATCGGCTCAAGGCAGGATACGACTCAGCGTGGCAAATGTGCCGATCACCTCCTCTCGAACTGCGATCAGTAAGTCTTTTACTAGACCAACAGTCATAGCATCCACGTGGTGTAGTGTATCCTCAATGAGACCGCACTCGGATGACACGAAAAAAATCGCAGGCCTCGGATCAACGTTATCGACAGCATCATTCCGATTCCTATGGAAGCTCTCTTCTCCTTCCTTCAGACGACCCCCCATTGCGACATTTGCATCGAATTGAATCCATCTAGATGACCTGTCGAATTGATCCCTACTAGCCCCATCTTCAATTAATGGAAGTTGCGGAAAATTCCGAGTCATGAACGAGATCCAAGAGCAGTAAGACCTATTGATCAACCAAATCTCGGTTGGGATCACGCTCACTGTCTCAAAGAAAACATTTGGTGCGCAAGCCGGAATCGAATAATCCCTCAAATCCACCTTCTGACTCAAAGCCCCCAGCTTGCGCGAAGAAGCGACACAAGAGATCACGCAAGAAGCGCCATGGAAGCGAGGACCCTCTGTAGAGTTTTAGCCGCGCCCGAAACAAATACCTGTCGTGCACTCTTCAAAATCGCCCCCCAAAGCTCTTGTACATTCAATCTGCGTAAGACGACACACTAAGCTTATAGTGGGAGACTTATTTTCAAGAATGCTCGACCTCGCCCTCCGCCTCTGTCTCGCCGCGCTCTGCATTTCGAGCTTCGCTTGCTTGGAAAACATCGACGATATCACGAAGCGGACGAAGGGAGCAAATGAAGATATTGGACTTTGATGTTTCTGGATGAGTGGAGTGCGACACGTACATTGCATCCTACGGACAAACCACCACGGAAAATCATCATCATCATAACCACCCCATCTCTAATATGGACGGTCGCTCATTGCTTCAACCTTCAGAGCATTGAACCATGCACACGCTCGTTTGATTTTCCTCAAGCCCCTTCTTCTGGAGATTCTCGGCTCCTCTCCCGTCGCTTCTTTCGCTGCGATGGAGAGCCTTGATGGTTGAGCCATCGGTCAAACCCGAGCTAGTCCACCCGGATTGACACTCATTCCTGCATGAGTAACACGACCATTCAAGTCTCACCCTCCAAACCTGGCATTGATAGAAGTGTACAAGAAGATCTTGCACACTATCCGTCTTAGTGCGAGAATCTATTGCAGAGGGAATTTTCCAAGTAGGGGGACATATGCGTGAATATCTTCTGAGAATTGAAAACCGACCACCATCATTTAGCGATTGTCTGGCTCTTTCCAACTCTGGACGCGCTTCATCTGCATGCATCGGTCTCACAAGTGCAAGCACCCGGCATGGGAATGGGGAAAAGTTGACTCTCCATTGTCAGGTCAATGGATGGAGGCCAAGGTTCTTGTGGCCTCATTATTCCTCGTAACTTGCATGTATCTCAATCAATTCATGGATGGTACCGACCGTTGCATGGGTGTATCCGAAACCCGACGGTGTGCTGTGCTCTCGATATTTTAGCTCATGGAAGCTGCATGATTCACTTCATCCTTTTCTCTTTGAGAACAAAGCGATGTTGGAACCACATCGTATTGAAGGACGCTGCGAGTTCGATGACGGAGGAAGTAGAGGTTATTTGCAATAGAAAAGGGCTGTCTGGACTTGCAACTCGCTCTTTCGGATCCAGAGGCAGTGAAGAAAATCAAATCCGGAACAGAGGGAAAGCAGGCGAGGCTTACGATGCTTTACATTCAAATTTTCATACGACAAAGAGGCTTTTGATTCGAAGGGACCACGTCAAGTACTCGGCATTAGAAAGGAATACGAGCTCGGAAAGGGCACTGTACGACGTACCCGCTCTTTCGACTTCATTCACTGCTGTGCATGACATACTTGGCTTGGCAGATCGTACGGTATACCTGCCCTCATTGGTAGGGTTCACCGCATGATCCTATGGACGTCGAGCAGACTTCGAGACCACTCGAGTTCTCAAAAACACATTTCCCCCGGATCTGCCTCTTTATCGAGCCTTTGGATTTTGTGTGTATCAAAGGTTCACACGCGCCAACCTCTCGTCGAGAAGAGGTACTCGATTCACTTAAGCGCATGAATTGGTCCAACTCGTAATGTACGACTTCACCACAACTCTCAGCGTCGTCTCGCTGCTTAGTGCGTTGCTGTGGCATGGGCATCGAGACGCTGCAGCCGAAGCCATCTTGAGCTTGTCAACCTCCGCGTTGACCACAATCAATGGCCAAGCCAATACAATTACGGTTGCTGCAGCAAGCAGCATGAGTGTCATCGTTGATCAATACGGGGTGCTAATGACAGAAACGCTAGCGGAGCTCCAAGAAAGCTTCTCAATTTGCGCAAGCTGGCTAGATCCACTGGATCACTCCAGTAAGCAATTCGGATCCGTCGCAATGCCGTCCATGGCTCATTGAGAAAGGGCTGACGCCATCATTTGACGTACTGCAGCAATCTACGAGCAATGCACGGGCGGTGAGAAATGCATGCTCATAGTCTTCCTGGAAGACAGCTCGACCGCAAGTTACTATGACTCAAGCAGTTTGATTGGATGCAGCTACGCTACCCTCCCGCCCATCACGACGATGTATCCCTACACACCTGGTCCATCATCGGGCTACTGGGAGAGTGGGTTTGGTTGTTGGTATATCCACGACATTATCTTCGGTCACTGTGGCTAGGGTACTGACAGGAGGTTCTGTGTTAGTGGGGAGAACGAGCCGTACAACATCGCATTGACATCCGCAAACCGCAATGCCAGCATGTTCGCTTGTGCTACAGGCGACTATGGTAGCCTGCCTGTGCTGGGATATGAATGGGAGACAGGCACAATACTCGCGAAGGAGACGCCCCTATTGATTGATACAACCTTGTCGACGATCGGTGCGACATCACCCAGCGCGAGCTCGAGTCCAGCAAGTGCAATTATTCCCGTGTCCTCAACACCAACCGTCTCATCAAAGATCACACAGCCGCCGCAGGGTGCCAGCTTACCGAGACTGAGCGGAAGGGCAAAAGCAGGAATTGCAGTAGGTTCCATCATTGGCGGATGGACTTTGATGGCTTTTGCAGCTGTGATACTGTGGCGGTACCGCAAGAGGAGGATAGAGCAGCAGCAACCCGAGTTCTCCTTCGGCGGGCTAGAGAACGCTAATGACATCGGAACCGGAGGCAACCCAGGTCAAAGAGGGCAAGCAGCCCCGCCTATGCTGCCTGAACATCTGGTGTCGGAGCTGCGTGGCATTGGGGACACCGAATTAACAGGCTCGTCACCGGAGAAGACCGAATTGACTGGCTCGTCACCGGAGAAGACCGAGTTGACTGGCTCTTCACCGGAGAAGACCGAGATGACTGGCTCATTACCGGAGCAGACCGAATTGGCAGGCTCACCAACAACGTCTGCAGAGCTGACCGGGTCGCCAGTTGTTTCGCCAACTAATGACGGCTCGGAATCCCCGGTCCTACCGCCTGAACCAATGAGATCGCTGTCGGTTTCATCGGGGGAGACTTTGGTGTCTCCCAGTCCTCCTCCGCTTCGCCTCCCCTCGGCAGTGGGCAGCATACCCGAGGAGCTGGGGAGGTCGGAGCTGCCAAGTTCAAAATGATAGAAATGATCAAGAGAAGCCATCTCATAGAGAATGTTAGTGCGCTAGATTAGGAGTCTTGTTCCGTGGATAAATTTCAATACAAAAGCTAGAAGTACCTGCGTGAAATTCGAGTGGCATCCATCGCAGTGATATCAGATTGCTTCGTCTCAGCCTTTGGTAGCCATCGCGCGCTCTTATTGCCTGTCAGATGATACGGGATCGGGCTCTCCAAAAGATCTAGAGGGATTGTGATGAGGGCCGCTCTGCGACTTGGTGAGAGTGTATGACATTCTGTCTCAAAGAGGATGTTGATAATACATAGGTAGTGGGCAATTCAATGAGTAATGTTTACACCTGAGATATTCCAGGTGAAGAATCCTGCTGAATATTGAGAGGCGCCAGCAGATTGTGTTTTGGATTCGGTTCTGCCGAGGCACACCCATCATGCAGAGAAATGCTCGGAATGCTCTTTGTCACGGCGCAGCACGCTGTATGCACGAGGAAGAGGTAAGACTGCAGCCTGCCTTCGTCGGACGCGCAGCCGCATCAGGAAGGGTCTTCGTGCATGCTTGCCACGTCACATTTGCCGATCTCATGAAATCAAAAGTCTACAAAACCCCACCCTTTACACGATCTTTTCTCTCCATCCTACTCCGAGGCTTACGCTTTCAGCATGGAATCATATGGCTACCGTGCACGCTACACTGCGCTTACATCGATTGTTTTCGTTACAATCATAACATTCTTGTCAAAGTTGTACACAGCACGGCTCGTCATCGCTAAGCTTAGGAGGCAATGGCCTGATATAACTACCACAATTCAATAGGCGATATGTGATGACTCACATTCACCCAGCCCATGCCACCATTGAACCCTGTCTTTGGGCACCTTTATCAGGCTTATACAATAACCCCCGGCTTGCCTAAATATGCTAACAATAATCATGTTCCGGACATGATTCGACGCCGGTTTCCTGACCAA
Source organism: Ramalina peruviana (assembly GCA_001956345.1). Lineage (NCBI taxonomy): Eukaryota > Fungi > Ascomycota > Lecanoromycetes > Lecanorales > Ramalinaceae > Ramalina > Ramalina peruviana. The sequence continues at coordinate 24,324 of MSTJ01000141.1, read as the reverse complement.
GGACCTAATCATTCGAACTCGGTCTCTGGCCTTTCGGCCCACAGATGCTTTTAGTCGGATCTGCTGACGTGTTGCATCAGATAACACAGTCGCATTCTTTGCCAGAATATCCAGCTCTCGGGCAATTTCTACAGCCTACTGCCGAGGCCATGGCCCTAGTCACCATGGAAGGAGATTTGTGGAAACGCTGGAGGGGCATTTTCAGTCAAGGTTTCAGCACAAGCTATCTGGTGACTTTGATCAGTGGTATAGTTGAAGAGAAGGATCTATCTTGTGTATCACCCTGTGGACAATGCCCGTCGATTCCAATGATTCCGCATGGAAGATCTTACAGACAATTTGACAATGGACGTGATCGGCAGGACCGTCTTGTACTTGTGACCTGCATAATTGAGATTACGAATGAAAAGATAATCGAGCCGCTTCGCTCGCAGGGAAAATGCAATTCTTTGGTAGATGGCCTGAGGAGCCAGGTAAAGTGGTGCACCTTCGGAGTCGAAGCCAGTACAACTCACGACGCATGAGGAGTTACCTTATTCCAAGGATCAAAAACTGCTTTCAGATATCAGGATGGAGACCAATGACAGTATCAGTGGTAATAATTCTATCATTGATCGTTTATTGAGAGCGTGCCTGTCCGACCATCGAAAAGAGAAGCCTACTGAGATCGAAAGCACATTCAAGATATTCACCATGAATCAAACCAAACTGCTTCTGTTCTCCGGTCACGATACAACCAGCAGCACGATATCCTACCTTCTCTACATACTTGCGATTAACTCAGATATCCTCACCAAGATTGGGAGGGAGCATGGAGCGATATCAAGTTCGGAGAGTTCTCAAGCAGTATCCATCATCATCTCAGAGCCGTACAGATTGAACCAGCTCACCCATATTCTGGCAGTTATCAAAGAAGTGCTGAGGATGTTCCCAGCCGTTTCTGGCACTCGTGCTGGAGAACCGGGTTTCTGCGTAACGGACGAGGCTGGCCATCAATTCCCCATAAACGTGTTTCTTGTCTCGGATGATCCTCAACTCATACACAGAGATCCTCGCTATTGGCCGAGGTCTGACGACTTTATCCCCGAGCGGTGGGTTCTGCCCCCAGAAGATACGTTGCATCCGGTGCCAGGGGCTTGGCGACCCTTCTCACAGGGGAGACATTGCATTGGACAAGAAATTGCACTCTTAAAAATGAAGGTCGTCTTTGCAATGACGGCCAGGCGGTTTGACATCAGATTGACGTACGAGGATCTAGACAATCAGAAAGCACCCAAGGGCGTGTCTGTTGTCTATGGTGAGAGAGGCTACCAGATTGGACGCGCACAGCCAAGTGATGATCTCCCTTGCCTTGTCATTGACGTAGATCGCTGAGAATTGTGGTTGCGGATCATGTTCCTCACGAAGAATCTTCCTGCGATGTCGGCAATCTCGGGACCGTACAACGACAGTTGCATTTTTCAAGGAAGCACTGTATTACCGTACACAAAGAGATCCACGGCAGACACAACTACCATTCATCATAACAATCTTTCGTTTGCTATAATCCCAAAGATTCTTCCAAGAGACAGTATCGCCCATGACCGCAAGCACAATTTGTCTCAAGCTCGACCAGGACCTAAGCAATTCACCTTATTCTTGAAAGTATTAGAACGCTGCCGATCTAAATATGTCACACCGTCAATGTTTGCTTGTCTGGGAGATCTATGCTCATCTGCCAACCATCAGAGGTAACGATGTCTTCCGCAGAATTCCTGGCATAGGAACTGTCTAAGATACGAGTGAAACCTGTCAAAGTGGGATTCGGTATTGTCAGATTGTCCAAGGGTTGAGAATACTCAACCCCAGGCTTTTTATGCCTACTGAGTAGTCTTCTCGTGGACGGAACCCATGCTTTGGCTCGTACGTCTTTGGGATTTGGCTTTGCTGTAACGAAGAATGATCGGAAAGCGGTCAATGACAGCATCATCACAGCCACGCAAGCCTCCAATTGTTGCCAGATAACGACCCAAGTGTCGTCAAATTTGCCATGGAAACGAAAGCCTGCTGCTCGGGTGATGGCCATAAAAATCATGCTGATGCTCAGACACAAGAATGCGCCAAGGCCTATCTTCTGACTGGGCTTCATCCGAACCCGCCAAAGCAAAGTGACGGGGATCATCACGACTACGTTTTGTCATTACACAGCGTCGAATCAAGAAGGCTAGGTGATTTACTCAGCAGATCTGTTAACATATCCAAAACCATCGCCACAGTTCCACCAGCCAGAAATTTGCTCACTGCGGCTGCAGTCGAGCCACACTGGACTGCTTCGAGTATCAGAACCAAAGCAGCCAAAAGGGTTCCATTTGCTTACTAATGTCAAGTCCAAGCTTTGGGCAACTGATGAAGCCATCACAGACTGCGAACGCGAAACACACAGCGGTAAACCCCATGACGAATTTCCAGTAGGTGTACATGCTCGGGAGTCGATTCACCAGCTGTCTGAAAAGAACGAGAAAGCCGAATTTCACCAGGAAGATGCTCGCCCAGGAAAGAGCCAGATATGACCAGTCGAATCTTGATATCAGCTTAATCTGAGCTAGGAGATCAGCCTCGCTGAGACCGCTTTGATAGACAGCGGCAGGATTGAACAAAAGCCTTGTCTCTAGAAAGATTGATGGTGTACCATAGCAAAGGAGGCCGGTTGCAGCTGTAAGAAACGCGCACGAAGAAAGGAGAAGGTAGTCATCTGGACGCAGCCGCTTCTGAAGCCACAGACGAGTGGTGATACGGCCTGTTGCCGCCACGATGGCAGTGGCAAAGAACACCCAAGTAAGTACCTGGACCTCATCAGTAAGGCACGCTTGACTATTGATAAAAAGCAAACCTTGAAGGCCAACTCAGAGATTCTTCCTTCTACAGAAACCATGGCCTGCTTGTGGTACGTTATTTCAATGCGATCTACCTTGATGGTAAAGACCCAGAAATTTATCTTTCAGCAATAATTCTAAAGATCTAACAGCATAAGTAGCGGGCCTTATGTGGGAGTCTCAATGACAGAGACACGGCAAGCGATCGGCGCGGACTCACTCGATATCAATCCTTCTTAGATTCCCTGCACTCGCGAGTCAGTCATCTCTGAGAAATCAGGCGCTCCTTGTGGGGTCTTTGTGCACGTCTTCGGTTGACGCATAGTGCAATATGCAGGCTGATCAAGGTCATTTCCTAGACTTTCAAACGGACAAAGCGAATTTCTTTCCACGACCGAGGGAGTATCAAGCTCCGTATGCGTCGCAGGGATTCCTATGAGAATCGAAACATACGTACAATGAAACGCGCTCTTCCTTCCAGTTTCACATTGAGTAGAATCGCAATGAGTCCATACTTTCCATGAAGCAATGTAACACCCCTGAAGCCTAATCTTTCCAGTGATACTGTCAGCCTTGCATCGAAATCAAATACGCAGAAACCGTAAGAAGACCCGGTGGTCGATTGCTGAGTTCAGACTTGTTCATAGCTACTCCGTACAGGCCATGAAAGAGGTTCAGCTTTATGACCTGGGAAGTGGACATGCAGATCAATTCGCACCTCACAGTCTTGGTGTTTCGTCAAAACTTCATGCGTTGGGTAATTGCAAGGTCCGGATAAAGACCCAGTCTCAGAGGTTGCAGGCCAAGGAGGGATGTGAAACAACATCCCTGAATGACTGTGCCTTATGCCAACGGGAGGATCCTTTCCTGAGTCCGTATCCATGATGCCAGGCAAAAAAGGCGTCTAATGAGGGGCTGATATGCAGTCTGCGCGGAGACCCCACAAACCTCTTGCAAGGGGTAGGTCCCCTTTTGAGCAGAAACCAAACAAGTCTAAGCTAAAAATTCTGTCCACGAGGGTTCCGCGAGAGTCAATGCAAGAAAAATCTGTGCAAGTACTGGGTACCTACAGATTCAGTTGCATGAGGCAAATCTTTGATTGGCACGCTCATTGCTCAAAGTCTATTGTCCTGATCCCTGCATCCACCATGCATTGGAGAATTTTCAAAACCCCACCGACCTGCATCACTCTTCTATCATTAGGTAGAAGTGACTTCTAGCGAAGCGTCGCAATTCGTACGGCACCAACCTTAAATCTGTACGGGATGTATCAGCCTGAGCCTCCGCCTCGTCCACCCATCGTACCATGCTTCAACCCCTGAGGCATCCTTGTTCTACAAGATACCTTGTACGTTCAAGTAGGAACGGCAACAATGTTCCGCGAGATTATCTTCTGCCTGATGTTCATCCCCTCGCCCTTTTTTCGTCCACGTGCATCATGCGGCAGACACGTGCACACAAGTTTGCCGCATTCCCGGTTCTAGCTTGATTGAAAGCAACGCAGATGCGCCAAGCTGGCTTTGCGAGCCTGGTACTCCCGTATGTTTGGCCTTGTCAACGCCACAATTCCAGAATCATCGTGATGAGGTACTTTGAGCTCATGGTCTTCTCCCTAAACATGGAAGGCAGATCAAAACTCAGGGAAAACACAAAGAGGCTGTGTGTTCATTTACATCACTGAGCCGGAATTTCGTCGGGAAGGATACCAGCCATGGAGACGCCTGATGGGTATGCAACGGGGGCCAGGCTCTTTGTGATACTACTATCGCTCCTCCTGGGCACTTTCCTGGTCGCTATTGATGATACTACTATCGTCTCTGTTGCAATTCCAGAAATTTTCACTCGATTCCAAACTGTCGATGATGTCTCGATGTTGGCTGTACGGATCCGCGAAACCCTAACCCTAGTTCGCTCCTTGATGACCTCATCCGATCCTCAATGTCAATGTCAATCATTCAAAACACTAGTGGTAATGAGACAGCTTTCTTCAACCGCTTGAAGTGAAAAGGCATGAATTGATGAATGATTGAGAAAATCTGTGATAGGAAAAGTGGAGTCAACACCCGGTGCCGTACACGAGTGGGGACGCCTATCGAGCCAATAGAGTGTCATGCAGGTCGACGAGACAATGTTGATACGCAAGGAACTACAATCGGGGAAGCAATGGTTTTGTTGACGCGCGTGCATACCTTAGGGGGGCTCATATATTTTTCTAGACCTCCTCAAAGGAACTTCGATATAGCATCTAGAATTACATGCCTTTAATCTTGCACTCAATATGCCATCAACATGCCATCAACATGCCATCGAAGGCTTTTGTTGTCTGGAGGGCCATTCATAGCCATTAGCTGAAACTTAATCTATGTCTGATAGCATTAAAAACATACTCAATTGGCATTTGAAGTTATATCAATGGTCTTTCAATCGTGCATTTTCAAAGATGGCAAGTCACTTCTGGGACGTGGCGGAGTGGAGAGTTGGGTGAAAATCTGCGCCTCTCATGGGGTTCTCATGTAGGAGGGTCTATGACAGATTCGGTCGTTTTTCTCTCCTGGGCGTCCAACGCATCGTAGGGATACGTCCCCGTTTGCGCGATGTCACCAAGTCTCAGGCGTCGGTCTTGAGATCCCGCTTTCTCTCGTCTGTACAATTCGCCCAAGTGCCAGCGTATATATCCTTGCAATGTCAATTTCGTCGTCGATATGTGCTTTTCATATCTGCTGGCCTATTGGCATCAAGTCTGTTACATCGATCCTTTGGAGCACGTCTGTTCAGGAGCAAACGGCTCTCTTTTCTCTTGGCGGCCAAGAAAGCTTTCAAAGGGGAAAGGCGAGCCTTTGCCCAACAGGTCATTGGTCGCCGCGTGGGTAGCGATGGAAGATTTCCCTGAGCTTAATGGTTTGGTGAGACTTTCGGAGACTCCATGTTTGGCGTCTACTATCCAGACTCTGTCGCCCGAGTCACTGGGGGTTGACGCTTCAGAGCCAGAAATAAGGCTCCACCCGCTCAAACTTGAATTGCTGCTTGAAATCCGTCACCGAGGTTGACGTTGCATAACGGCTGATAAGCAACGATAAATCGGAGCCTTCTCGACGCTGGAAAGCAGCCGGACTTCACCGCATCTCCGAAACGCTATCATCCCGTTGGATCTGATAGATATCATCTCACCTCCTGGTGACGAGCTTCGGGATGGTGGCTGATTGGTCTGGTACGATAAGCTTCTAGAGCGTGGCAATGGGATGAGGAACAGAATGAAACGCACGGTCGAGTAGATGGACCAAGAGTGTTCGTTGCCATTCTGTGTGTTAATACATCAGAGTCCCACCCTTTTACTTTTGTCATAACCCTGTAATAAGTAGCCGGAAGAATGGGCAGCATGACGCCGCCAAGAGTGCCCAAAAAAGCTGGATCCATACGAGCGCGGACCGTCCTCAAATAAGCACGTGCCTGTCAGAGTTTCTCCTCTGCGCGCTGCCACAGTTGGACAACGTCCTCGTACTCTTTGGCCTGCTTTTCTTGCTCCTCCTTCTTCGCCGCATCCCGCTGCAGGTAAGCTTGTTCAATGAGGCCTACCCGCTCCTGCACTCGTGCCAATTTTGCTCCCGCCTTGAGCCACTCCACAAGCACGGCTTGGAGCTTGTCTGTCTCGGCAGTCTGGCTCTTGAGCTCGTGAAATTGTCGGCCCGCGCTATCTGGCCTCGTGATCTTTATGCGTTGTAAGCCAGTTCATGTTATTCTGCTCGTTGAGGCGCTTGTGTACAGGGACGCCCAACGAGGCCGCCGCCAGCGCACCGGAGGCGTTGGTGACAGGTCCTTCGGCCAAGCCAAACAGCAAATGCTGCAGCAGAATCGACAAAGGCTCAATCAAGCGCGGACGTTCGAAACTACTCCCTCAACGGGACTTGTATACATGGAGAGAAGGAGTCGCGTCTCTTCATTGTCCGTCATGCTGGGTGTGACAACCACTGCACCACCTGAGCTGCAACTCACGCAGGCAGTGAGGACGGGAAATGGCCCTTTGGCAAATTGGACATGGATGGCTGCCTTGCGATGACGGTCAGCCACCATGGCAACGGGGCTCTCACCCTTGGCTAACGCCAGAAACCTCGTCACATCTGCAGGTATTCAGATGAAGCGGCGGTCGAGCTCGGTCGCGAGCCGTTGGTGCATGGCCACCGGAGATAGCCTACGGGGCCACTTGAAGGTTACCGCGTACTGCCAGAGTGGACCATTTGATGAGCCCTGTTGCATGCCAGAAAGGGTAGATAATCACGGATGAAGTGGATAGATCAACACCTGGAGTTTTGCTTATGACCAAAGCTTATGTCTTGACGAAAGCGCGAACTGCATGGTTCGTGACGTCTCTCTTGTTGCAGGTACAAAGAAAGAAATCTTCGTAGGGATAGCAGAGCTCTGAGAAAATCGGTATGACGGAATATACACCACGAAATGACCTTGGGTTGCCTCGATGAACAACAGCGCGGCTGAGAAACAGTATACATTTAAGATGGTATAGCATGTAGAAGTAATGAGCAAGGTTCGTATTGATGAATGAAGCTGTCCATCTGCTGTTGAAGGTAAAGAAATGTAGGAAGAAAGGTGGAGAGAGAAGAGAAAGGGCGGGGGTGAGAACTATATATATATACCCCGGCCATGACACCTTTAGGATGATGAATCAGCTGGTGGCAGTGACATACGGCAGTGATGGCAAAAGCGCACACATTGCTATTCCCGAGAGATGCGGCTTTGCTGAATTCATCCTCGTCAGTCATAGATTCTATAGCTCACTGAGTCAATTGCGTTCCCAATATCATCCGGAAATACGTTCACTTCCCCCATTCATCATCGTTTTCACCGTCTCCTGGAAGCTTTCAGGTCGCCGTCCCAGCCATCTCTTCAATTCACCTGACGCAATTGCACATTCTCCGGCTCTCAGCGCTTCGAAAGTACTCGTCCAAGATTTCGCTGGATTCACTGGCCCATGGGATCCCATTATCTCCCGAGTCTTCGGCTCCTCTGTAAACTCTTGCTGTGTGACTTCCGTAATCTTGACCTTCTCCTCCAAGCCAGCCGTCTCCGCAACTTGTTTCAGAGTGTCTGCGATACTCATGACCTGAGGACCACTCAAGAGCATTACCATGTTGAGACATTCGTATTTCCCTGTTGGCGCGTATCGATAAGCTTGCACGATCCTCGCGGTGGCTTCACCCAGCTCGTCCCGCTTCGCCCACGGAATGCCTGGCCCCGAGCCATCGTGCGGAATCTTCACCTCATTCGACGGATTCTGGAGGTCAAAGAAGCCGGTGTAGAGAGGGAAAGATTCTGTATAGATGCCTTCGCGTATAGCTGTGAATGTGAATGGCTTTTGAATGGGAGGGTGCAGGGCGAGAGTCTTGAGAAAGGATTCTGTTGCTAGATGTGCCTGCATGACGCCTGCAACGGACACTGGAGTACAGTCCCCACCGAATGCAAGAGACGTGTAGAAAACGTGAGAGACGCCGGGGGTGCTGGATAGGGCGGCCCAAATCGCGGTCTGGTGAGCCTTACCGGTTGGAGAGTGTCAGCAGGGCAAACGCTGGTACGACGAGCTTTCAATAGGAGAGCGACAGAGATCTACCTCAAAACGATGGCGATGCTCTATGCTAGGGTAAGAAACTAGAACCAGCACCGAGATATCATCGAACACGCCTCGGAGTGAAGAACGGTCATTGTAGTCCCCCTTTCTGGTGGTTACGCCTTTGGCCGTATACTTTGGGTCGATTTTGTCTGGATGGCGAGCAATCAACACCACCTGTTTGGGATCGATCATATCATCATCAAGAAGATGCCTATAGATGCTCGTGCCCAAAGCCCCCGAGGCTGGGAAAATGCCTATTTGTGACATTTTTACTTGCTTCTGAATGCAAAGATGGAAGGACTGGAGAGATCACTTGGGGGAACTGGCGAGGCTATCGAGTGATGTAGCTTGAACACTTTGTCTTGGGTCAGGTGCTGCATGCATGTATTGCATTCCTTCTTTAAAGATCGCACGCATGAGGTACGGTCAGATGGTAGATGATAAAATCTCTAGTGCATCACGCATCCTTCAATGAACGAAATCATTGAGCTTGTCTACCTCATGATCAGGTATGCAGTGCGCAAAGGTTTTTCGAATTGTGTGGTTGGTCCATTTGAAGAAACGATGGAATTCCATTGCCGCTTTAAAAGCTTTATCGCCATTCCGTCGTGCAGGTAGCGGCTGGCCTGGCAGATCACAATAAAGCAGCAACATTGCCCCCTCACCTCTTCAGATATAAAATTATGAAGTTTTACGAGTGAAGGCGCGTTTTGAAAAAATTGAATTTTACTGCAAGGGTGCTGTAATAAGTTGAACGATTTGTGATATATATTTCTCATACATTTCATGCAATGCGATGCTTCACAGTGATCAACCCAAGACGCTTCCCATGACCCGGTTCAGCTTCACCTTCCCTGTCTAAATCCGCCAGGAACAATCACCACTACTCTTCCACTCTCCACCGAGAACTTCACGGATACGGCAAACCCAGTAATACGGCCGCAGAAAACTCATCTATATTACTCGGGAGCGCCAATGGTGGCACGTCTGCATCTGCCCCGAACCTCGACGTCCAAACCTCCCAAAAGTCCATTGACAACTGTTCGAATGCGCCAAGTAAACTAAAGGATCTATCAGTCGGTGGCACAAAATCCCTAGGGACGTAGCTCCTCCACGATTCATCTTGGAATGCAGATATGAAATCCCTTCGTGTTGGCGCCAAAAGTGTCTGGATTGTGGCGTACTGGAAGTTGTTTGTCGGGATGGCGTTGTGGGGCTCAATCTCCTCAGCTGGCTTAGTGTTTTCGGTTGGAGTTGTCGAAGGTATATTGGGTTGGAGTGAAGATGTGTCATCGGCTGGTACGACTTGCTGGAATGTGCTGTTCTGCGCCATGCTCGGCTGGTTGATAGCGGTAGGCGACGGCGTGGGCTGATCGTGATGATTTGCAGAGGACGCGCTTGGAACTGGCGTTTCTCCCATACTTATGCCTGTCCCACCCGTTGGGTGAAGCTGGGGAGATGTGCTACTTGATGCCAGAGACTTCCCAGTTGTATCCGCCGGGGGCTGACGGATCGCAGTGTTATTTGATGCAATCACTGGTTGATCTCGAACCGTCTGTTCATGCTCCTGATCAAGCACCCAATTGCCATTGTCGTCAAGTCGCCACACGCTATTCTGTTGTCCATCTTGCAATGGAGCAGAATCATCGTAATATACCTGCGGTCTTGAACCTTGGCCAGCGGTGCCATTGGGCGCGTTCTCGAGGCTATTCCCAGCGCTGTTTGAGTCGACAGTGGCATCTGGAGCCTGGATAAACCCGAGCAGCTCCAGGTCAAGTGCGGTGGGCCAGCCATCGTCAAGCACAAAGGGGCTGTCATCCAGATCTGCCTGCTGGCCATCTCCGACTGTAAGATGACTGGTGTCCGTGAGCGATGTTTCCTGTGGATAAGAAGTCTGCTGCTGGACAGAGTCTCTGGCTCTTTGGATGCCATAAGAGTTACTGGAACGTGGGATGGCTCCTGCAAGGAATGGACTTTCATTCCAGCTGTCTATTCCAACGTTGTGGGTCACCGATCCTCCATTGGACGTATTCGCAGGAGCTGGCTGTGTTTGGGTGGGGCCAAGTGTCACGGTTGGCCCGGTAGAGTGTTCTGGACTATGAGAGTAGCCTCCTGCGGATATCCCTCCATTTGGTCTCTCGGCAGCAACATGATAGACTGGAGGATCATCGTTTCGCCACCGCGCACGACCGCGTCGAGCGCCTCCAGGTCTAGCAGTCCTATGATTCGTCGGCCTGGGAGTGGTATCGGGATTGCTTATGTCGGTCCTGTTCCTTGGCTGCTCACGATGCTCGGGTTCAGAAATCTGCCCTGGCTGGTTAACCAGATGAGGTCCAATGTTCTGATGATGCGTTGAGGGTCTCGGATCCATAGGAGCCAGTCCGTTGGACCAGGGCGGCCAAATGGCGTTGCCATGTGGCGCGAAATCCCCCTGGGTGAATGGGGATGTGATCGGTTCATGCGCCTGACTTTGATAGGGATTGAGTCCCGCATCCTTCAGCAATGGAAGATCACTCAGATCAAATGCTTGCTGTGCTTGATGCCCCAGATTGAGTCGTTGGCCGTTTGCATGAGCCAAAAGAGAAGGAGATAAAAGATTCCCGGCCGGTGGAATCATAGGACCACCATAGGTAGATTGCCAGCCCAGATCCGATGCTGTGTTCTGGGACTCAGAAGAAGGCACCGTTGCTGTTCTTTGATCCGGTGTGGTCGTACTTGAAGAGGTTGTTCCACTCTTCTTTGCCTGGTCTCCTTTGCCCTTGCTGAGGCTCTTACCATGTTCGCGCTCAGCTTTACTCAAAGTACGGCCCCCCTCATTGCTGTTCTTATCCAACGAAACCTGCGGGATGAATGACCGGAAATAGTCGTTCATCTCCGTGGAAATAGCCCGAGAATCCCATGCTACGAGACCCTCATCTTGGCGGAAACGCAGACGCTTGTTGCTTATAGCAGTCAGAGCGTACATGCCTTCGGATTCACATTTCCTGGACTTGGGAGGTTTCCTCGCATCTGGGAGTCGGGCTCGGATGGTCTCTCGTAGGATGCGGCTATCCAACCTCATCACAGCCTCCAGATACCAGCCCTCAACAGCTGACGACAGGGTGTCAGGTAGGTCGGGATGCACGTACATTGGATTCCGATCATGGTCGATGACCATGCGACCGTCGGTGTGAATCCAGACTTGAGCTCTTTGGCGGTAGTAGTCATCCCGCCATCCGTTGCGCTCGTGTCTGTTGAGGATGTCGTGTCTTATCCTAGGCCAATTTTGGCGTTCTCCCGACCAGTCCCTCTGAGACTCCAGATACGACGTTTCGTCGTTCTCCAGAGCATCCCTTGCCCTTTCCACGCTATATGAACCTCGAGCACGAGCTGCTGCGATGAGCTCGGCTCTGATGGCACTGTGGAAGACTGCTGGGACCCATGTCTTGTCGACTGGGTGCACGCAGTAAAGCTGGCCCTCCTTCTGCTGAACAGTACCCCTTTCCTTGTCGTTCAGTCCGGCTTCGTGGAGTCCGGCACGTTTTTGGCCCCGTGCTGACTGCTTTGAGCTTGGCTCTTCCGGGGCAGGAGAAGATGCTCCCCTCTTCCTTTTCGGTCCTGCCAAGCCGCTTTGGGGGGCTGCAAGTGCCCCTTCATCGTTGTCGACCGTTGCACCAACACCAGCTGCATTGTTCACTGTCTGACCAAGAGGAGATTGACTTGTGTTGACTTGTGCTCCGGTGGCGGCTTGGCCTGCAACGTTATCATAGGTAGTGGTGGTAGGTTGACCTATGATGTTGGCTGGAACGGTCGCGTTGGTAGTGGTAGCTTGTTCAACGTTGTTGGCTGAAACGGTAGCGTTGGTTCCAGTTCCTGCATGTTCCGGCTCCCCAAGTCTCTGACGCTTGGTTGAGGGTTCTTGAATGTCCTCAGATGAAGCCTTTCTCTTCCCGTTCTGTGACATGACGACGGCTGTGATGCTTGGAATGAAGATATATGGGGCAATGTTGTGTAGGATGATGTGGAAGAAAGTGATACTGAGTCGTCAAGATGCCAGAAGGTGTTTTGGAAAAGCTTGGTTGGGATGTGCAGGTGAGTTGCTGGAAGCAAGAGCAGATCCAGAGAATTGCAAGATATTTATGCCACTCCATAGAGGGGAGTCGACACCGCTTCGACACAGATGAACTGTTGCACAGGTTTGTCGAGCCATGTTGGACGCGTTCCATTTCCCTGTGTTTTGCGAAGAAGCGCGTGGTTTCTGGTGTTTGCTCACGATCCGTAGAAGGGAACACGGAGAATGAAAGAAGACCGAAGAATGGATAATGAACACAGGCCCAGGAGGAACGCGTCAAGATTGGTGTTGGCTTCGACTCATTGAGTCGACACATATCCTGGAATATATATTTATAGGTGGGCCGAGTTCGACAGGCGAATCTAACACCGGAAAAAGCGGTGTCGAGATCCGGATGTCTTGTGTTGGGAGGGTAGCGCGAGTCAGAAGATTCCAATCTGATATTGGACTGTGGAGGCTCTAAACCACAACTTCTGGTGCCGAGCCATAGATTGGATGGCCACAAGCTGAGGGTATGCCGTGACTCAATCGTTCATTTCGAGGTCCGGGAACATTCCTCGACTGTCCTGACGCCAGTCTCCTTTCCACGTGGGCTTTCAGTTGCCTGTTGAGCACCACTTCCGGCCATGGATGCCGAGGAGCGACCAGTTCCTGCGTCCTCCGGGTCGATGCAAAGGAGAATCTGGATGATTAGTCTTCCTCTTGCACAGAATCGATTCGCGACATTTGCTGTAAATGGGCGTAGTAGAGTACTGACTGGCCTCATCGAAGAGTCATTTCCGAACCGCAGCAGATAGTCTGGAGAAGAAGACCTTTAATGAACACCATTTTAGGTATCTTGTTAAGAAAGGCGTCATTCTGTCTAGCGGAGCGAAAGTCGACGGAGCTCACGCCTGCTACCCCGGCAACCGACATGGCTCTCGTATTTGTGCAAGCCCGATGTACTAGACCGCCTTAGTACCCACAGAAGTTCAGTTTGAGCGAACGCCTGATCGCCTTCGCCTTCAGGTTTGATTTGGAGTGACAACAGAGCAACCAACTGGAATGAGTCTGAAGTGTGATTTCATGTAAGGGTGTGAGGACATACTGTCATTTCGATTGACGCAGTCTCCCTGCATTGCTAAAACTTTTAATGCCGAAGATGCTTCTCTTAGATAAACAATGTCATTGATCAGTCTTTGCGAACACTAAAATATTCCTGCCTCTACACCGCGTGGTGTCGCCGATATTGAAGTACGTACATCCTCTATTAAACAAAAATACGACGATTGTCCTAAGAATTGCAACAGGGTAGTCGATAATGGAATGTAAAGGAAGCTCTGCAGCTTGGCATATATGCTTTTCTGTACAACGGAGCTAGCTTCGAACCTTAAACTTACCCTTCATCATCAACCATTCGCGGTGTTTGTAGGAGCAACATCAAAAAGCAATAAGATCTCAGTGATTATCCAAGGCCACCGACCTCGTTGCCTAGGCGCTGGGTTATTCGCACAAAATCGTTCTACGCACAACACTGTTCTACGTATCTGTGTCATGGTAAGTGCAGTACCTTGCCTGTCCACAGCAATCGAACAAAGCAAGCGAAGTCCCCGCTAAGTCTTGAACAACGCTCTGTCAGTTTACTCTGCTGGAGTAGCTTTCCAGAGTTCAAAACATCGTGCTATTTTGCTAATCCTTGCACAGCAGACCAAAAACAGCAATCACAATTGGAAATCAAGGCATTTTCAAACCAGGCTTGCGCCGCGATACGCCGACCTCTGTCCTCGGGTTGACAGTTATCTTGTAAGTTTTTAAAAGGGACTGGCAGCTGAAACGAACAATACGAATCTCAGTGATTAAGTCGGGCCTTGATAAATGGTCTCATGTGCTCCTGAATCGTCAGTTGATGGAAACACTCTGCATTACGGTGAGTAAAACTCGAGATTGCTCCGCAGTGTCGTGATGAGTTCAGGGGCGCGCAAGTCGAGATGGCAGAGTAATGTAAGTGTCACGTGGAAAGTACGACGAGCCTCCCAGATATGTTTGATACAGCCACAATATCGTGATACGAAGCACATCAGTATTGCTGTACCACAATTTCGAGGTTCCGAGCTTGTAATCTTTTGGAAATGTTGTTGCGCTGCCATGCTTGACACGGGAGTATATATCCAGTCTGATTTCGGATCGGGTATGGCGCCATTGGTAAGTGTCATTACTGTGTGGCGATCATGTTTCCACAACATACGTCACGGATCACCAAATGCGGGTCGGCAGAACGGCCCGTGCTTTGGGACGAAAATAAACTTTTATATACCCTTCGACGCTGGACGGAGCTGGTTGTTCGGATCGGGGATGGTGCCATTGGGAAGTGTTATCACCGTGTGGTGGTGGCGGTGGCCGTGCGCGGCGACTGTGGTGGCGAGACCTCGGTTAGCTGTGGGAGATGGGTCAAGTCTTGACCATGTTAACGAACGTCTTACATCTCAAATAATCCGCAAAACAATGCTATTGAGATGGTGATTATAACTCATCTCCGGTCTCGTGTAATCTCACTGACGAGGACTATAAGCGGGAGTCTCCTCAATGTGGGGACAGTTGCTTGAGGAGATAGTCTACTTATGTAGCTGAGCAATAATGAAGGCTTTTGAAGCTCTTGCGTCATTCTCTTGTGCTTTGTACAGAAGTTAAACGAAACGCTACTCGGATAGTACTCCAACATCATCCATTACACAAAACGATGCCCCAGCCAGCCCAAAAATCTACTAACAACAATGCCTTTACGCCCCATTCACGCCCTCTTGCACCTCCCCCAACGCCATCGCCGTCTCGTCATCAATCACCGTCGGCCCCGCCAACGGCGGCACCTCCACCTCAAACCCATACCTCGAAGTCCACACCCTCCAGAACTCCCCCGAGTAGTAATCCAGCATCCCCATATACGTCATTGGCTCCGTAATCGTCGGCACAAAGTCTCGTGCCACGTAGGGGCGCCATGAGTCGTGTCGGAATGCGGCTCCGAAGGCTTCGCGCGTGGGCTGGAAGAGCCGCCAGAGGATCGCGTGGTGCACGCGCGTTGTGGGCGTGGTGTGGGATGCTTCGATTGGGGTGATGGTGGCGGAGGAAGGGGGAAGGGTGGTGGTGGGGGATGAGGTTTGGTGGTTTGCCATGTTGTTGGCCGCTGGTTGAGAGGTAGAGGCGGTGACAGGATGAGTAGGGTCTGCGGTAGGGTGGCCCATGGGATGGGAGGAGGTTGGAGTGTCGTTGTTGAGTTGGCTCATGACTTGCTCGCTTATCTGTGTGAGGAGCTGGTAGTCGTACGACCCAATTGCGATGTCAGGATGCCGTTCTAACTCAGAGTCTTGGTCATCTTCGGTGAGATCGATATAAGGTGGTGATCCCATATCGTTCGCTTTTGTAGAAGATTGAGTGGTTTGTCGCCTAAGACCGCTGAAGGTTTGTTCATCCATTTGCCTACCAGCAAATTGATTTGCTGCCTTTGCGCCTGGGGTTTGGATGTGTTTGTCGCCGTTCTGGAGCGGATGATAGCTATTGTGCCTGACGGTTGAGCCTGAATTTGCGGTCTGGTGCCTACCGGTACCAGCGACGAGGGGTTGTATGGGTGGTATAGAATGATTGTGGTGATTCAGCGGACGTGGCAGATTGCCTGCGCTGTCGACAATACGGTTCTGGTCTTGAAATGACGGTGGAAATGGATCTGACTGTGATTCGCTTCCATTCAGGCCAGTGTGGTTGTCAATCTGGTCAAAGACTCCATGATAATGCTGCTGTATCTGGTGATGTGTTTGCATAGCGGAACCAGTGGCGTCTCTATGATTCTGTTCATTTTGATTGATCAGAATGTGGCCCCAATCAAAATCACCAGTAGTATTTGCAGGGCCCATGGTATTGGAGCCGGTGAAACCCCATATCTCGTTATTCAGAGAAGCCCACGACTGCTCTTGTACTCCATTCCAGCCTTGATATGCGTAATCCTGTAGATCCTCCTCGGTATTGACGCCCAAGCCAACGATGTTTTTGTCAGACATAAGTCCGGAGGGTCCGCTTCCCGATTCTAAGTTCTCCCAGGGCTGAAAAGGGTTTTGGCCGTTTGGAAAGGCTCTTAGACCGCCGTTGAACGTGCTGGTAGCATCAATGCCAGCGTTGTCCAGAGGGTTCACAAAGGTATCTTGCTCCGGTATCCTTCCCTTCTCGCGTGTCCGTTGCTCCTTCCGTGCCCTTTGCTCTTCCTGTGCTCTTTCCATCCCAGCCAGGAGTGTGGATGGAGGTCTCGCCTGCCGTGACAAAGAAGGTGATGTAGGGTCGGGACATCCAGGACGTAAATTTCGGGCAGGCGATGACTCAGGTTCCGAAGATGCTCTCACATCCTGCTCGGTCCTCGCCTTTTTCGAAGCCGACTTTCGACCTTTCGCCTTACTCGGTTGAGCCTTCTTGTTCCCTTTAAGGTCTTCGGCATGCTTGGCCTCCTCAGGCGTGAGTGTCCTACCCCCTTCATTGCTGTTCCTGTCCAGGGATTCCTGGGAGATAGTGCTTCGAAGAAAGTCGTTCAACTCTTTCGAAACACCGCGGGACTTCCATGAGATCAGTCCTTCGCTGGTGCGCCAGCGGCCGCGCCTGTTACCTAGAGCACTCAGACCATACATATCCTCAGAAGCCGGCTTGGACCCAGTCTTGTCCCTCCCGTGCGGAAGGCGAGCCCAGAAATCCCGGCGCTGGATCCGGTTGTCGAGCCGAGTCAAGACTTCGAGGTACCACTAGTCAAAATGTGGAGTTAGCCTTGCCTGATCCAAGACAGAATCTCGGTGAACCATGATGAGATTGGGCAAAACATTTCTGATATTTACTTACGCCCTCGACTTCTGACGACAGAGTGGCTGGTAGGTCGGGAATCTTTCTGACGGGATGGTTGTCTCTATCGAGAATAACACGACCGTCGGTGTGTTCCCAGACCCTTTCAACGGGCTTTCGGTAATATTTCCCCTTGTAATCGGCCTTCTTGTGGATATTGAGGACCTGGGTAAAAGGAAGAGTCAGCCAAAATAGGACCGAATGGCTCTGGAATGTACTTACATTGTCTCGAATCCGAGGCCAGTGTTGTCTCTCAGGGGTCCAGTCCCGTTGCTCCGGATGGAACGCGGTCTCATCATATGCCCGGGTACCGCGCTTACGTTGGTGAGTGTATGCACCAAGAGCGCTAGCCGCGGCGATTAGCTCGGCACGTATATCATTATGATATACTGCCTTCCTAAGCTCTCCCGTCTTGGGATCGCGCCAGAACAACTGTCCTCCAATCTCCTCAACCTCATCCCGTTCCCTGTCATCTCTCCCTGGATTCTTCATCCCTGCACGTCTCTGGCTCCGTGCAGAAGGGCCGTTTTTCGCGTTTGGCTCCTCGGGAGCGGGAGAGGATGAGCGCCTCTTTCCTTTGGCCTGAGATGCGATGCTGGGGCCGGCCTGCTCTACCTCATCGTCGTCCTCTGAGCCCGAGTCGGTATCACCCGCTTGATCTTCTGGTCTTTGACTAGAGAAGTTGGCTTCAGAGATAGCTTGAGGTGGGTAGACAGGCTGAGGGCGAGGGGCAGGTTGAGGTTGAGACCCTTGTTGAGGTTGGAAGGCATGTTCAGGTTGGAAGACAGGCTGGAAGGCATGTTGAGGTTGGAAGACATCTTCAGTAGGAGTGGCCTGAGAGTGAAAGACGTTTTGAGACAGGGTAGCTGAAGGGTGATGGAGGGGCTGAGGTTGGGCCATATAGGTAGGATATGAGGCGGAGTTATCTTGCACATTGGTGAAAGCCTCTCTAGTATCATCTGACCCTTCAAGCCTCTGTCGCTTTGTCGAGGGTTCTTCAAGGGTCCCCGGTGACAACCTACGTTTCCCATATCCAGACATCTTGATAGTAATGTGTCCTCGTAACAGGATGTTGCAGAAGTTAATACAGAATAGTCGAGATTTTGAAGGATGTCTTGATCTAAGTATGCCTTCAAGAAGGATGTTGAAGAAGGGATGTTAAGGAAGAGTAACATCCAGGAAGGACCAAGAAATTTATATCTCTCCACCTGCAGACGTTGACACAGACTTGACGCGGCCTCCTTGACACGACAGAGTGTAATTTTGCCGTATTCATGGTGTTCCATGGCCCTGTGTCGAGAAGAAGCGCGTAACGCGTGTAAGCTGGTGTTGGAGAAGTCAGGTAGGAAGCCAACACGACGACTTGGAAACACCAAACGAGGAAGATCCGTAGATGTGGCAGCTGATACCAAAAATGGCCAAAACCGAGTACCATATTGGATCAAGTAAACCTCTGGATTGACACTCGGCACCTAGATAAGCCATCCAACCGCAGACATGATTTATCGACGTTGAGAGCGTGGTGCTGGCCTAGGAGGTGAGACGGATACTCTTGGTCCAAGTGATCAGCCCCGGCGAAGGGAGATCCAAACAAGTAGTAATGCCTCATCGATCACATCCTTGGGAATTCCGTTGCAAAGAATTTCCTACAGGAAAGGTACTCTCTCGAACGATGGCATATGATACTGATCGATCAAGGCAATAAGCTGGGAGCTGGATGGATAGTCCGTCACTTCACTGTGATCCCAGCACGCTTTCATGGCGAGCTACTTCTTCGTGCACGCCAGAAAGGTCCCGGGGCCTAATATTCGGCCACAGCATGTCTCGCAACAGCTTGCGTGCTGTCTTGAACTTGCTGGTCACCCTGCATACAACGTGGGATTAGCTTCATGATAATCGAAACTTCCATTGTTCCCACAGGCGGAATGGAGAATGCTCACGGGGACCAATACCTGGTGTAAAGTAGAAAGCAGTAAGAACAGCTCCATATTTTACTCCACCCAATCGAACCCAGGAACGAATCACAAACAAGCGCAAGATAGACGATTAAATGTAATTGGGACTGACGTTCCAATATATATTTACCACACTCATCCACCTCAAATCATCACAAAAATGACAGCAGTCTCATCATCAACCTCCTAGATGAACGTTGAACGAGCGGGAAACAGACCGCGATATCTAACATTTCCTCGGCCAACACGTGCCGCCGATCTTCAATCCATGAAGACACGTGATTTGGCGTTGTTGACAGCCAACCCGCTCAAAATCATGACTTCAATCTGTGTTAGCAGTGATAGGTCTGCAAAGCCCGCAACAAGTGACCATGGTAGAACCGAATGCCTCAGGCGACGTAAAAAGCAGTCCGCTCCCAGACCTGGCATTTTTTTTGGCTCTGTTGCCCATATTGCGCAATCTAGTTTCAATCCTGAATGCTGATTGAAAGCCGGATGAAGATAGGTTGGAGTACTCATCAACATAGACCTGAAAATCAAAAACCAAAGCGATGTAGACTATGGGTGTTACAACCAAACGTCGTTGCCAGCGTCGAGTCACTAAATCGAGCCGAGTGGATAAGGAAGTTTGTCGTCATGCAGATACCAATACAGCGCAACTTTTTGCCTCATTCTTATTGTGGCCCTGATTGTTTGCTGCGCGTTAGATATATTTCGTCGCTCCTTTCAAGGGTGTAAGTGTGGATGTTGGAGTTTCGGGGTGCAGCGCTGCAGGAGCTAGGATTTTGGCAAAGACGGAAAAGTTTGCAGACCAATGGCATACAGATAACGAACTGCAGGGTCAAAAGGGCTCCTATGAGGTAGCAATGTGGTAGTTGGTCAACGCGATGGACGAATGGCGGGGTCAAGCGAACTCGTACGAGTGAGCGATATGGTAGTCGGTCAACGCGCTACAAGGGCTCATAGAATCATTTCTTCGAAGAAGTTTCGACTCATCGATTAGACGTAATGTAGTAATATCTTCACGATAGGCTTTCCTGTACCTAAATTAAAACATCGCTTGGCTGGTCATTATCATGTAAGGTCATTTGCATCATCAGGCGTTGATTCTCTCATTTATCCAAAATACCCCCTTTCCCACCGAGTCCTCCGCAACGCTTTGTCTCCAATCTCAACGCCCTTCCCACCTCGCCGCACTGATTGGCCCGGCAACCATCAACCTGGGCAAAGCCGAACGATCCCAGTTCATCTTCTTCCACATCGCCTCCAGTTCCCGCACAATATGATGGTATTGTGTCATATAGCTCGCCGCCATGTCCGTGTGCACAAGGTGATCCGCGAACGGTGTTCCCTGCATCAAGCCCTGGAACTGGGTGGTTGTGGGCTGCAGGAGCGTTATGATGAGAGCCATCTGCTCGGGGGTGGAGGGGGATGTGTAGCGGTGGTCGATTTGTGCCGCTGGCTGGGAACGAGGCTGTGATAAAGCGGGGCGGGATGTCGTTGCTGGTGCTGTGGTTGTAGGCGTTGAGCGCGCGTTTGGTGGTATAACATTGGGGGCGGGTATCCGTGCAATCGGGGATTGGTAAGAGGGAAGAGGTTCATGGCGTTGAGGAGGGTTCGACCGTGTGGGCTGAGGTGGAGAGGAGTGTTCGGGAGTCACGCTGGGGGTTGGGAGCGTGTTCCCGCCGGGGCGAGGGAGAGAAGGTTGGTAGCCAGGACGACGTTGATGCCTAGGCGGAAGCATCAATGTGGAGGAACGGGGCGTGGCAGGGTTCTCCCGGGCTGGAGCTGACGAGTCGTGGGCTGGAAGAGGTTGCTGGCTCTGTCCGGGTTGGGGATGCTGCATCCGCACACGGGGTTGGTCTTGGCGCGGTTGGTACGGAGTATAACCTGTCGGGTTCTCTGGCAATCGAGCCTTCTTGTTCCCTTTGCTTGGTTCTTCGTCTATGGTCTTCCGCTTTGAGCCTGCCGTTATAGTGTCTATTGGCGCCGCTGGCTCTTCAGGCATCCCCTGGTCAAGCAACGATCGATAGTCCGCGATATTGCCTGATAGTCCAAGAGACCCCCCCATCTCTTGGATGGCTTCGTGGGTCAACTCTGGATTCAAACCAGCGAAAAATTCATCAAACAATGGACCCGGAGAGGATCGGGTTTCCTCAGCACTGGGTCGGGAGGCTTCAACCTGTGGAGCATGCTGCGCTGGGACCACTTCGTCGTCCTCCGGGGCGAACGGATCGTACTGAGGATTCGGGGAGAAGTGAAAATGCTCAGCGCCAGGCTGTATGGGCTCAAGCTGCACTGTTGGCTGAGCTGGCTCCACATTGTCGTCCGCGCGGAACAGATCCTCGAACAAAGGATCTCGGAAAGCGTGGTTTTCCCCAGAGCTTGGTCCTGGCGCCTCCACCTGGGATGCTGGAACCAATGCATTGAACAAAGCCGCCTGGTCATCGTTCGACGCCGCATCCTCACCAGGGTTGTTGATGCCTGATCCTGCACCCTCAAATGTGAGCTGATCATTGCCCCGACCACCAGCGGAGGGCCAGTCTTTGGTCATGGTTTCCTCCCAGAAGGCTTCATCGATCTCTCCAGAATCTGGGGCCCAGCCTTTGTCACCAATGGTATTGTGCAGTACCTTCTGCTGTTGCGGAGGGGATGGTCGATGCTCCGGAGCTGCAGCAGCGGGTGTCGCCAGATTCGTCGAAGGGGACGGACTTCTGAGGTCGATTATATTTTTACCCCTGCTGTTTGCATCATCAAGGCATTGCACATTCTGTGGCTGCGAGACCGCATTTTTAGCATACTGTAAATGGTGAAATGCGCGAACAAAGACCAAAGGGGGATGCATTTACCTCATTTGCAGGGTTCGTTGGTTGCATGGTGGAGTGTTGTCCGGATGTGTTGAACTATCGCTCAATTAAGCTACAAGTCTAGAAGCTGAGTGGGCTTCCATTTACCTCGACTTGTTCTCTCGTGCCACGACCATTTTGCCCTCTTCCTTTTTGGTTCCCCGCTCTTAAAGACGTAAATGCGCTTTCCTCGTCCTTGACAGCCTGGATTGCAGCCTGAAAGGCGTCCCAGCTTTGTCCGGTCAAGTTTGACAAAAGCTGGTATTGACCTAGTACCTGAGCCGGCGTGAGGCCTCGAGGAATCGAAATGTCGGCAGAAGTGTTTCCATTGGAAGGTTGATTCAATGTGATTGGAGGAGCGAATCCAGGAGTCTGGGCTCCTGCGGCTCCGAAGGTCGGCGGGCCACCTTGAGATTGCTGATCACGAGGAAGGGCTGAAGAAGCAGCTGCAGGTGCTTCTGTTTCGGGTGCTGGACCATCACCCCCGAAGTTCTGCGCTGATGATGGTCCAGCAGCATTATCTGGTGATGGACTCTCCCTCTTGGCGTTCTTCGACCTTTTGGCTTTGTCCACGGGTTCAGCCTTGCCTTTCTTGATGTCATCAAGCTGCTTCACCTCAGTAGGGCTCAAAGGCCTTCCGCCTTCGGTAGTGTTCCTTCCTACGCAGCCGGCTGGCAACCTGGACTTGTGGAACTGATTGATGAGGTTGGACCCGTTGCGAGAGTCCCTATGAAGAAAATTAGCATTAGCGTTGTTTCGTACGTAGGAGGCTTTCGAGACAATGAGGGTTTACTTACCAAGCAATCAATCCTTCTCGCTCTCGGAAACGCAATCGCTTGTTTCCGATAGCGCTAAGGCCATATAGCTTCGACTCTTTCTTCACGTCACTCTTTCCCCTGAAGGCGGGAAGTCGAGCTCGGATATCCATGCGGTCTATCCGGGAGTCAAGCCTAGTGATAGCCTCTAGCCACCCTAAGTGAAATGCAGAGTCAGCTTGATTCATACCATATGAGTTTTTTCAAGACATCGATGAGGGTAGGAAAATGCTCTGGAGCTTTACTCACATCCTTCGACAGCCGATGATATCGTCGCTGGTAGGTCTGGGAACGTGTAGACCGGGTGGTTATCGTGATCTACGACGAGCCTTCCATTATGCATCATCTTCCCCGGATCTTGACCGGCATAGAGCTCTTTGTACTCCTTCCTCTCAAGACGGTTGAGGATGTTGTCGCGTATCCTCGGCCACAGGCTTCTCTCTTCGCTCCACGACTTCTGTTCTGGATGATAGGCCGTGATGTCAGTAGGGTTGAAATCCAGATTGCCATGTCTTCGGGGAGCGTCGTAGGTGAGGTGGCCACTGTGGCTTGCCTCTGCAATCAACTCAGCGCGGATCGAGTTATGATACACACATGGCACGAGAGTTCCGTCTGAAGCTACCCAGCGCAAATCGCCATCCACGTTCCGGACCGCGCCGCGCTCCCTGACGTTCTGGCCGGGGTCCGCCAGGCTTTCAATGCGTCGCTGACGGGCTGATTTGTCCGAGTCCGGCTCAACAGACTTGCGCATTGGTTTCGACTCCCTCTTCTCAGTGTTCAAGGTCTCGACTGCCTGTACAGGAACATCTTGAGACGACATGCCGTGGACCTCGAGATGCTGAGTTGATGTGGCCTGAGCCGGCGTGACAGCTGGGCCATCATGAGCTGGTTTTTCCTGTGCTGACATACTCTCGTCCGGACTAGCGTCGTCAACGGTTGCTTCCTCAGTGAGGTTCCATGCAGCGGCACTGTTAATGATTTGCTCATGGTGTGTGATGGTGATGATGATGTGCAAAGTAAGGGATATGATGCTCGATACTGAAGTCCAATGAAGATGGTGGAAAGAAACAAGAAGCAGCAGAGTCCTGACGAGATATTTGTACCTGGCCCATGACCGCTCGACACAGGCTCGATATACGTCCCTCGACACCCATCTGTGAGAAGAACCCGTGTTCCAGAGCCATGTAACGAGAGAAGGAGCAGGTGTCATCTCGTCTATGCCCAGAGCACAGCACAATGGGTAGATAATACCGGGGCTACTTCTCGACATCGCGACGGTAGGTCACGTACGCGGAGCCAATACTCGACACAGACCATGCAGAATGGCAGGTGTTAGGTCATGG